>OMKN01081410.1:0-13142 GCA_900302345.1 Melanonus zugmayeri
GGCCATCTGTATCTCCATGGCGATCGTGTCCGTCTGCTACGTGTTGATCAACGTGGCCTACTACACTGTGATGTCTGCAGAGGAGCTCTTGGCCTCGCAGGCCGTCGCCGTGGTAACGACCGACCCCGACGCTATGGAGTTTAAATGATAGCGCATGCATAACCTTTATGTTCATTGGCTTGCGTGGGCATATTAACTGATAGGTTGGTGCCTATGCGCGCAAGGATAAATGCAGGCAAGCTTTACTAACATTTGGATTTATGAATCGATTTGGATTGATCTCCACATATATAAGATCATGTACAAAATGGGACGCGCCCTTGTGTTCTCGACAAGGTTGACTCAGTTGCTTTTTTTTTTCATTCAGTAAACAGTACAGATGAGATATTCATGCAGACATAGCATGTGGAGTCTTAAGTATAAAAACATGTATTCTGCAGAATAGGAGAACAAGAGCATCCGCGAGGCATGTACAATCATCCTCAATCGTTCTCCCCGAGCTACTCTCAGGGGCTTCACTATATAGGTTGTTTTGAGACACACAGGTGATAAGAGCAAGAAGCCAAGCTGACCCCGGCCTTCTCGGGACCAGCTGGGATCGGGATCTCCGTGATCTCCGTGAGGCACAGAGAGTCCCAGACAGTTATGGCGAAAAAGTAGTGCAGGAGTTGGAAACAACCGAGTGCACATTCTCTGAATTCAACTGAGTACATATATTGTAATTTTCCATTACAAGTCTTACTTCACGCTCCTGCCTTACCAGAAGGTTGGAAACCACTTCCTTGGGAGAACACATCATGCCTATCTCTTCTATATACATATAGCTTAACAATACACCATTCTACACACACCACCTGGCAGTATTGATCTCTTGTTATGGCTATCTTCTACTTGACCAGGAGCGCTGCGTGGGCTCTCGTCTCTCTCATCTAGTGAAGTGTGTGTGTGTGTTCTCCCCTGATGTGCACTTTAGGTGTCATCATTAGCAGACGGGCCTTCCCGACCGATGTTAATGCGATTCCTCCAGTCCATCCCTGGTGCTGCTAATCACATCACACAGCAGCAGTCTTAATAACAGCCACCCCTAGCTTATCACACAGGATGGTCCACCTGCATAGGCAACCGCAAGCCCCGGGTGCTTGTAGCCTCCTTGTCTCAAAGAGCCATGATTGGATAACGGCCTTCTCTAATGGTGTTACATGTATTGCTCTGTACACACTGGTCGTGATTGGAAGCACCTTAAGGGTGGAGTGAAGCGCGTCTGTTTCTTAAGAGGATGCAATTGGATATAGGAGGAGTCCACTTTGTTCTTCCATCCTACCTGGACATTATAGGCACAGCGGGAAAGTTCACGCCTTAAACTCGATTTAGAAAATAAAGGGAAAAAAATACATCGCTCTGTCTGGAAGTGATGGAGAAACTTTTTGTCTTGCTTTGCTCCCTCGCTTGTACGAGGGATCCTATACATCAACCGTGAGCACATTACAGTACATTGTTCATCGTGCTCTGTGTCACCCTCTTCTCGTAGTCTTGCCATCTAGCGCTGAAAGGCAACAACATCATTGCCTCTTTAAATGCTCCTTGAGAACATTTGTACCCAATGCAAACACAATTTAATTCAATTGTTTCTGATGGTGTTTGAATGCAGGCTCATAATTCTGCAGCATTATTTGGTAACGCATATGAATATAACATAGGCATAGTTTACTCTCTCTCTCTATATATATATACAGTATATATATGCATTTAAAAAAAATGTTTCTTTCATTATCAATTGTCCAGGAATTTGCAAGTAAGGTGATGGGGAACTTCTCAATTGTGATCCCTTTGTTTGTGGCCATGTCATGTTTTGGCTCTATGAATGGCTCCATCTTCGCTATGTCCAGGTAGGTTTCTCGTACACCCATCAATTTATGGTGTCATTTCCTGTAATAATAGCACATCGGTAATCTAATGTTGGCAGATACATTTACTTTGTGTGTGGGTGCCATTGTTCCTTCCCAGCAAGAAAGTATTAGGTTCAAACCCCAATGTGGCTTTTGTGTGTAAGGTGTTTGTGTTTCCTCTGGGTATTTGTTTTGCTTTACCACCATATATATATATATACTGTAGCTATACCTCGCTAGGGGTATCAGCTTATAATGTTATAACAATAAAGAACAATAATAATGAAATTAGGTTGTAGCTTGATGTCATGCTGATGATCATGATAAGCGTGTGTGTGTGTGTGTGTGTATGTTAATGTTTCCCACCAGAATGTTCTACGTAGCGTCTCGTGAAGGTCACCTCCCAGATGTCCTGTCAATGATCCACATCCGCAGACACACTCCTGTGCCTGCTGTCCTAACCATGGTCTGTCCCTCTGCAATCACACCGGCGTGCATACACACTGCAGGGGTCATGAAACAGCAACAGGACACACGCCTACCTTTTGTTTGAATGTGCTCTAATGTGCAATATTAAGCCTGCTCCAAAATGTCCAAAACATACAAAAATACTGGAGTACAGTACAGTAGAAACACATTCTTGATTTGCATCTTTTCCTTGAGGATGTCTGTAATAAGAGGGACCTAATACGATGCCAGTTCCATTTAAAGTGTGTGGAGGATTATTGCATAATTAGTATAGATTTATGTTGCGTTGTAGGCTACAGCAGGGGAATGTAATGTTTTTTAATGCTTCGGTTGCAGCTGTCCCTGCTATTTATTAACTGTTATGCACAACTTAATCACACATTAGCAAAAAGTAACGACAAACACATCAACCCCACCAGCATCACATTGTGAAACAGTAACGACAATAACATTCAGCGCTCTCACACTGGCATCCGTGCACCCCAACCAGTGCACAAACCACGTTCCCATCATGACATCTGCTGTGCCTGTGTGTGTGTGTGCGCGTGTGTGTGTGTTTCGTTGCACAGTACCCCATGTCTATACTCCAGCTGTTTGCGGGAGACATCTACAGCCTTTTAAACTTCCTGAGCTTCCTGCGCTGGCTGTTCATCGGCTTGGCCGTGCTGGGATTAATCTATCTCCGGTACACACGGCCTGACCTCCACAGGCCCTTTAAGGTGCGTGTCATCGCCTGCTCCACCGGGTTCACCAGCTAACGAGGACCAGCTCTGTTGGGACCAGGCTAATTATAGACGCACAACTGTGAGCGTGTCAGAAGTCTGCTATCTGCAATCTATTTTACACGAAAGGACCCCAAACCGGTGTCATTGAGACACTCGACATTACCGCTTATTTACCCTTTTCACAAGGTATTTATTTTGCTGTGGAAATGTGGAATATGCATAGGTGTATACAGTGTGTGCTTTATCAGTTGCTATTTTTCTATTGCTGGATTTACTCATGACTTAAAGGGACATTCCACCGATTTTCAATATTTTAATGGTCTCCAAGTTGCAAACTCTGGAAGGAATGACGGATATTTATTTGAGCCAGAATACACAATCTTACATCTTACAGCGGAGACGGCAGCAGGCGAATGTGCAACAGCGTGTTCAGAGTCCTGCCGCTTAGCGTCCCTCATTCAAGTAATACAGTATCGCTGCATGGACGTTTGCAAATAGGTGGCCACGTTACTAAACCATTTTCAGTGTTTACTGACGTGCTGTCGTATTAGTGAATCCCAACCACAGCAGGCTCACGAAGATTGCGTTTTGGCATTTACGCCGTGAAGGATTTCAATGTCTGCAGAAGCTACAGGAGACGGTACAGACCGGTCCATGATACGATACAGACCCAACGGCTGATGTGGAAGCGGGACCTGGCACAATCTCCATTATCAACTGTTACAGACTATGGATATACTTTCTTTTCTCTCTGGAGGCTTTCTTTATGATACGTGAGGTGATATGGCAGGCAACTAACTATGGCAAATAACATTGTGTATTGATACAAAGCTTGTAGTTTTTTATTCATTGCTTTATTATTATTGAAATGCAAATACAGACATGCATATGCTTTTATGTCATGTGTTGGGCTCCATTACAGCTAACTACTGTTTTACAACGCTCAATAGTTTCATGTGAAATGTGATGGCAGCCGCAACATTTTTACGTGAAAAGACATACTTACAGATTTTGAGAAAGGTTGCACATTTTGGTTAGTTAGGACCTTAAGGCACCTTAAAAGGTTGTTTATGTTCATGTATAATGTTCCTTTTGTATGAATATACAATTGTACAAATGTCGGTGTGGATAGGTTATAGCCAAATGTTTCAAACATTATGAACACCATACATAAATGTGCATCTCTATATGAAAGTGTTGCATATTTAGTCAAGGGAGACATTTAATGACACCTCAATTCTGTCTCCACAGGTTCCTCTGATCATCCCAGGCATATTTTGCCTGACCTCTTTCTTCATGGTCTTCCTATCCCTGTACTCCGACCCTGTCAACACCGGGATAGGCTTTGCCATCTCCCTCACTGGCATTCCAGCCTACTACATCTTCATCGTCTTCGACCGTAGGCCAAAGTGGCTCCAGAGATGTCTAGGTACCACCACACACTGATTCATGTCACACACACATTACATCAGACCATCAGATCCCATGTAATGCTAACGCAATTAGGAGTTTTCATTGAGCAAGCACATGTTTTATGGCTTTTATAACAATGACGGTGATAAACAGTCAGTACTACTTCTACTACTACTATTACTAATGATGAAAGATTTAGTACTTAGTGTAACTCGCTTGGGACACAACCGTCTAATAATGTAATGTAAGGATGTTCAGATGATTAATGGAATTCTGTGTGCATGGTCAGTGTGCACACGAATGGTTTATTTTTCTTTTTTTTACCAGTATGGCTTTTGCTATAAGCCAACACCATGCCATATTGTGTCACATACATTACAATTGTGTCTTAAATACGTACAATGCAGGAACTTTTTTTTTGTCCTCAGATTCCTTCAACAAGTACATGCAAATTGTCATGGAGGTGGCCCCTGCTGAAATCTAACATCCTACCAACACTGGATCCCCTCAATGTTCAAATATTACATGGAACAATACTTCACAAAGTTTACATTGAGATTTTTTGATGTGTTGATATTTTTTCTACATTAGTGTGAGCCAATCAGAAAAAAGAATAATGCAACCAGTGTATTTTTCTGTTAGAGGCTAAATACTTTGTATGTACTGTATTTAAAAAGTAAGAACAAGTAGTGCTAAACTAACTAATAGTGTAAAACAAAATACGTATCTTCATGTGATTACAACAAGCCTTATTTGATTTACAAGACCTTATTAGACCTTGTTAGTAAAAACGAAAGCAATATACATAAAATACAGCTTAAACCGAGAGACAGCAGGTTAATGCATTTCATATATATATTTCTTACCATTAGCATCTCAGTGCTGGCGGCTATTTAAGAGCGAGCAAAGCCCAATTAATCCCCTGCCTGCCAGACTAATTATTAGACACCATTTTCTTTGGTAATTTATGCTTTTCTAGGACCTTACTCATTATGGTTTATCCTTACTTGAAGGCAGACTGGAGGTCACTGGAAGCTCCGACCGTGACAACGGTCCCCCTGTGCCCTGCAAGTAAACTGTGGCCATTTGGCACAACAGCTACTATACACCGCCATGACCTTAACTGAACCACTCATGCCCCCTTGTAACCCACTCACATTTCACATTAGCCATCCAAACCACATCACTCACACTCCTGCATTAGCAATGAGGTGGCTTGGCATGCTGTGGTATGGTAATGGAATTACTGGGTGTGTCTGTGTGTGTGTGTGCGTGCGTGTGTGTGTGTGCCTGTGCGTGCGTGTGTATAAGCACCTGCCTGTATGAATGCAGTGAGTCAACTGCTGAAGGGGCTCCTCTCTTAGACGCCACCCCCCCCCCTCTCCCCTCTAGGTGGGATTTGCAGGTAATCTGTCTGTGTAACCACTATCCTGTGGCCCACTGTGTTCCCGCTCAGCTCCGTGTCTTGTAAATGGAGGGCTTTTGGTGTTGATGACCGGATTGCAGGAGTGAGACTGAATGCCTGTCGGAGCTTTGCTGCAGAGGGGCCATAAAACAGTTCTAGCTGAAACTCGACTGGCGTGAGTCTCCTGCCACAGAGGGTTGGTGGTTAGTCACAAAGCTAGCTTCAAACATGCTTCAGGCGTAAGCCTTTGACACTCTGGCCGGCTAACAGGCTTTTCATCGTTGGATGAAAAACGCTCAACATCCGCAGTGATCAGTTTTGGCCGGAGAGGAAGCGTTTCATCAAATGCAGAATTTTCATTCAGTGATTTTATTTTATGAAGTAAAAACAGGTTTTCTAGGTGTTACAGGTATAATGTAGACATAGTGTACTTTCTTTCTAGATTGTTGTTGAGCATATGTACAATGCAGTGATAGTACAGTTTCTTTTTCTGAGACATCATAAATGACTGCATTACTTTCTTGTTTTCATAACTATCTGACATCCTATGAAGCTGTCATTTGTGTTTCTGTGATTGGATGATCTTTATGTCATCAGAATCAAAGGCAGGGACTATTTGGCCAATGGGATGCAGATCAACGGTCCCATCAGTCTGTCCTATCAACATAGGACAGACTGCAAGAGAGTAATGCAGGAACTTAGCAAACATGAACAGGATATAGGCCTCATTTTCAACGTATGTATGGCAATGAACATATGTATGATCCTAAGTCAGGCATTTGTCCACAATGATGATGTATTTTGCCTACAAAGATTTTATAGTTATGATTTTTATCTTTATAGATCTTATCGTAGTAAGACATTACTTGTAATATCAGCGTTTATCTTGTCTATCTTGTCTTGTCTTATTCCTTGTTTGTCTGGCTATAAATTATAATAAGTAAAAAGCATTTCCACTGAATTGATACACGCTCGATAATGTCCTCCTCCACAGTTGATTTTCTAAGAAGTGAAATCATTTAACTAAATGTAGGCCTGTGAGAGACTAGCACAAATTAGTATTTTGGACCATAAATGCCCCATGCCAGTCAGTATGATTATATTGGAAGCCCAAATGTGTCGTGAACACATTTATTAAAGCAAGGAGCATTCCTGCTAGTAGTTAACACACACACCATGCACACAAACACACACACACACACACACATGCAAATGTCCCAAAGGCTGACTCTATGTGAGTGAGCACCCTGCCTGAGTCTTGGCTACATGCTTAAGTGCTTATTGAGAGAGAGAGACAGAGAGAGAGAGGGGGGGGGGATAGGGATAGAGACAGGAAGACGATGAGCCTCTGTGTATAAATGAGGAAACCAAATAATACACGTAAGACTGCCAATATCATCCTCCAGTTCATGCACATGCAATACAATAGACCAATTTAAATGTATGATTACCTGAAATTGCGGTTCATCACGAGATGTATCGTGGCAAAAATCGCTTGGAATCTTGAGGCATGCAAACAATTAAAACGACCTCCACCATCACTTGGTATACCTTGAACTGGAATGAAGACAAACGCAATCCTTAACCTACCACTTTACCACTTTAATGAGGACCTAAAAGCAGCTTACTGATGCACAGGTATTGGAAAGCCACAGCATTATCATCATGTAAACACAGTTATGATCACAGTGGGCTCCAGCCTAGACCAGTGTTTCCTCCCCTATACGCTACAGGATCTGCTCCTGTGTGAGTTTCGTGAAATATACAGCTGGAACGAGAAAAGAAAGCACAACCAACAGGGACAATTTTAGGCCTATATATGTTATTTAAAAAACTATGTGGTCAAAATAATTAATTATTTTCTGAAACTCTTTCCTTCATTGCCACTGTAATAAAGTAGGTGGGTAAATCAAGTAAAGGAAGCCCTAACTGAGCATTGAGCAACGTGATCACCCAGCAATTACAATGTGGTCCAAAAAAGTGGCAGCATTTAATTAATCCGTTTCGCTTCAGTATCACCGTATTAAAGATGACGTGTGGCCGATTTGTTTTATTACACATTTAAGAAGCTATATTAACGGAACGCTCCGACTCTGGTGCATCCAGATACAAAATCAAGCGCACCCTTAAATACATGGACAATTATTTGGCGACCACCACAGACTGGATTTCACAGACTGCCAAAGGAAAATCTCGACCTCCCAAAATAGAATGATTTAGAAAAAGCAAATAAAATACAAATACATTTCTTCAACATCACCAGTTTCTGGTCAGCGGATGACGTATTTCCGTTATATGGCTACTCTAGCCTGTTGAAATCATGTTACGTTATTGATGGCTAAAAAAATCACTATATTTAACACTTTTTAAGTCTTTATTTAAACGGCTCACTTTTTTGTATTATTGGTATTTCACTTGTAGTTCACTTCTCTTACCATATTTGTACTGTCTATTCAATGATGTTGTCAATGTAATCCAATATCTCTGTTTGATTGTAAGCTTCTGTATCAAAATAAAGTATTAAAAAACAGAAATTGTAATTTTTGCATCAATCCACTACAGAGCATGAGGTCAGAACAACGTTGATCTACGGAAATCTATTGGACCAGTGATTTGATTTGTCTAGTCTTTTATGTCTGTATACCATGTATGTGAGCCCAGCTATTGTACATCTAACAGCCCTAGTTGGGATCCCTCTTTTAAGCGAGGGACTACACTTTAGTCCCTCACTGTTCATAAGATCAGGGTTCTGGTTTGTCACCAGCTGTGTCCCTTTAGTGACTAAAGGGACACAGCTGGTGACAAACCAGAACCCTGACCACCTTTCTAACCCCAATGCCTCAACTTAACCACATATAACATAATACCTAAACATACCCATCTCTAACCTAATACCTAAACATACCCATCTCTAACCTAATACCTAAACATAACCATATCTAACCTAATACCTAAAGCATCTCTATTAGAGTGCCTATAAACTTGACTATCTCAACTCAAATGCCTAAACTTGACCAGAACAACCTTCTACCTAAACTAAACACCCCTAACCCTTAACTATTTCAAACGTTATACCTGCAATTAAGCATCTTATACCAAAATGGAACCGTTTCAAACTAAACCTAAACCAAACATGTCTCTCCCCACTTGTAAGGTTTATCCTTTTCCCACTGGGGTTTTTGAGTTTTAATCCCCAATGCCTTAAAAAACAGAGATTATGTTTGACATTCAACACTTCATAAATATTATTTAATAAAGAATTCTTAGTTTTACGATTAGTTTAGTGTTTTAATGTTGTATTTTTGCTAGAACTCCAGGGAAATGTGTTCATAATGAAACTATGTTCAGGGAAGTTGGATGAAAACTATTTCTATACAGAATATCATCATGCTTACACGGTTTATTGTGTTTTAATCTATAGACCTCCCAGTCCAGCAGGTCAGTTTCTATGTGAATTTACAGATTTTCTGACTTCTATGATCAAGCTAGATGAAGTGTTAGTAGTTGGTGATTTCAATCTGCACATCGATGACGCCACAAATCGTGTAGCCACAGAATTTCTTAAAATCACTGTTAATCTCAAGCAACATGTCTCCGGCTCCACCCACACTGGTGGTCACACCTTGGACCTCGTGTTTTCACTGGGACTAGACATCGATCATATCCGTTGTGACGACCTATTGATCAGTGATCATCGTCAAAGAAGATCCATATCTTCTTTGATTGCTCAGTAATTGCTGACCCTTTGTGTCTTAAAAGAACATCGCACAGTATTACTCAGAGAACGGCTGATCAGTTCTCAGTCCACTTTTCCTATAATACTAATACAAAACTCTCTAAAGTCTCTAATGCAGTCTTTTAATGAGCACTGCTCCACGTTGCTCAATGAAGCAGCACCTTTAAAGGTTAGGACCAGGGCCATCTGCAACACCTCTCCGTGGATGACAGACGCTGTCCGCTGCCTGAGACGGAAGTGTCGCCAGACTGAACTACAGTATGTATTAAGTACATCGCCTTTACCTCAATTTTCTTTCAATGCATTAGCAACTTACTTTACTTTAGAGCTTACTTTACTAATTTAATTTCATCTTCCAAAAGAAATCCTAAGATTTTATTCGACACCATTAATAACATTGTTTCACCACCGCTGTCTACATTACCATGCAACTCTGTCGATGACTGTAACAAGTTCCTTATTTTCTTTGTTGAGAAAGTAATGAGTATTAGGTCTAGTATTCGTCCTGGGACCTCCCTGCCCCACTCTAGCTCCCCTCTACCTCCTTCCGTTCTGGACTCTTTCATTCATGACAAGTTTTAGGTTTTCGGAAACGGCACTCTACTGAAACTGCTCTTCTGAGGGTATCCAACGATATTCTAATGTCCTCTGCTGTGGGTGATTGTTGTGATTGTTAGTACTTCTTGACCTCAGTTCTGTGTTCGACACAGTAGACCATCATATCCTGATTAAGAGGTTATGCCATTGGGCTGGCAGATCAGGCTTAGCATTAGACTGGTTCTCATCCTATCTCACTGATAGCAGTTTCTCTGTTTCTATTGGAGACTTTGTGTCTGATTCCTCTCCACTGTCTTGTGGTGTCCCACAGGGCTCGGTCCTGGGGCCCCTGCTATTCTCTATACTTGCTTCCTTTGGGACAGATCATAAACAACTCTTTTCTTTCAAACCTAGTGAGGCTTCTAGGTTATCTAGGCTCCCAGACTGTCTCAACGCCATTAGGGATTGGGCGGTGGAAAATTCTGCTAAATGCTGATAAGACGGAGGTTCTGGTTGTTGCTCCAGAAAACATTGCCTCCTTGATCATGCAAAGTACTGGGTCTCTTTCCTCTGCCGCAAACGCCAAACTGCCTAATTTAGGGGTGATATTTGATCAATCCTCTGGACCAGAGCCTGTTTTCTCCACCCAAGAAAGATTAGTACACTGAGATCTGTAGTTTCAACTGCTGAACTAGAGATGCTTATACGTGCTTTTATCTCATCCTGCATTGACTACTGTAACACTTCTTTCCTCACTTAGTATGTCTGCACTTCATCATCTGCATGCAATCCAGAATGCTGCTGCATGACTACTCACTAGGTCAAATAGACGGACTCACATTATCCCTATACTCAGATCTCCTCACTGGCTCCCTGTTGTGTATAGGATCCAGTTTAAAATTCTCACTGTTACTTACAGAGCATTGCACGGTCAGGCTCCCGCATATCTGGTGGAGTTACTACATCCTCACTCATCAGCCCGCTGTCTTAGGTCATGAACGTTAAACCTGTCTGTCCCACGCACTCGCCTTAAAACCCTGCGGTGATCGAGCTTTTGAGGCTGTAGCTCCTAAACTATGGATACTCTGCCCGCGCACTTACGGTCCGCTGTTTCTGACTCTTTTCAAAGCTAAAGAATTATTTGGTCAGGCATTTGGGTGACCTGCATGTACCAGATCTGCACTTTGTGTACTCATTGTGTTTCTATTTGAATTTCTTTGTGTTCTGTATCTTCTAATATGTATTATGTTCTTAACTTTGCACCTGATCTGCATTTTTTGTATTTGTTGTGTATTTTATCTTCTTTATTTTATCTTTTTCATTTATTCTTTATCTCCTTATCTGTACTTTGTCTTCTATTATATATTGTGTTTTTAGCCTTGCACTCCCTGTAAAGCACTTTGTGACTATTGTCTGTTTTATAAATAAACTTTACTTACTTACTTATTTACTTACAATTGAATGAAGCCAAATGAAGACTTTTAGTGTGCCTATCTTTGGTGTGACCCTTTATGGAATGAAGCCCAGGTTGTGCAGATTAACATAAAGTAAAGTCTGTATGCATTCCATGGATGTATACTAACAATAACTTTAAGAGCTGCTGGCAGGTTGGCACTCCCAGCTAATTAAAGGTGGCAGGTAAGATTTAAGAGCTGTAATTTGTTAGGAATGAAAAAGCCATCCGTCAGCTATTAGTGAGTGAAATGCTCTGTGAGAATATCTGTTCCGGTTGACTGCGCTTGCCACTGCATGAGAATGTTTTCATTTTAGACGCTCCTGGCTCATTTCAGACCAATCAGGCATTTCAGGCATCTCTTCCCTGATTGGTTTAGAGAATCCATCTTGCCTGTCAATCACTCCCCACTGTTGGAAAAAATCCTAGGGGAAACAACCTCTCCCAGTCTCTAATCCAACTCTCTCAATCCAAGGACACACACACACACACACACTACCTATTTTGCTAGACAATGAGGTGCAATGCATGGGAGAGACCACACAGAGGTGGTAGAGTGCAGTGAAACGATTTCTGATAAAAAAAGAAAAAAATGGTCAAAACTCCCAGCTCAGTTATGACTTACTCCTTTGTAAGAGGCTGAACTTACCATGTCTGCCACTGGACATTATTTTACACCGAATGCCAAATATTTGACATTATATTTTTGTGTTTAAAAAAAAAGGGAAAATAATTGGCAAAGTTATCAAAAGCACAGAGCCTGTAAACAACATACATCAGGGCCTTAATTATGATATATATATTATATATGTAATAATCATTAACAAATGTAATCATAATTATAACTAAACTTGCTCAACAAATTGCCATTACTACCGGTTCTAGTATTACGGTGTACAGCAGTTCTGCATGTGGTTTGTCCAAGTGGTGTTGCCGTACCCCAACAGAAGCCATTGCTCGACTGCTGTGGGTAGGTACAATGTAACACTGTACTGTCTCTCTTAAGTAATTTCATTACTTAAAATAAATAAAATGTATTACAAATTAATGTAAGGTTAATTTATAAAACAATTAAACAACAATTAACTACAATTAAATACATACAAATAAAGGAGAGGAGAGGAGAGATAGGACCAGAGGAGAGGATGAGAGACATGGAGAGCAGAGGAGAAGAGATGACCGGAGAGCAGGGGAGAGGAGAGACCTGGAGAGGAGAGGAGAGCTGAGGAAAGGAGAAGAGATGACTGGAGAGGAGAGGAGAAAATAGGACCAAAGACAGAGGAGGAGAGACATGGAGAGGAGAGCACAGGAAAGGAGAGGAGAAAAGATGACTGGAGAGCAGGGCAGAAGATAGGAGAGGAGAGCAAAGCAAAACAGAGCAGAGGTGAGGAGAGAGAAAAGAGATGAAAAGAGATGAACACAGTAGCCCAGTAGACACAGTAGACACTGCATACGTACACTTTCCAACGCACAGCCAATCATAACGCGTGACGTCGTCTGTCAACGCAGGACCCCGAGC
>OMKN01081411.1:7401-17759 GCA_900302345.1 Melanonus zugmayeri
GCCCCTACCTACCTCCAAGCGATGGTCAAACTCCATGCCCCAGCTCGAGCGCTCCGCTCAACTACCTCGGCTGGCCGGCTGGTACAACCATTGCTAAGAGGACGTAAGTCACAACTCTTCTCTGTTCTGGCGCCGCAGTGGTGGAATGAGCTGCCGCCGGGTCAGGACGGCAGAGTCACTTACGACCTTCCGCAAATGGCTCAAGACACACTTGTTCAGAGCCCACCTTGACCCCGCATAGCCTCCTCTAAACCTCTAAAAAAAAACCTTTGCACTTATGTTCTGCACTTAATCATTGTATGTTGTACGTCTTGGCACTTAATAGCACGTAATAGCACTTGGCACTTTGTAAAACTCGCTCTATTGTGTGACCTTTGAAAACTTGTTCTATGGACGTCCTTACTGTACCGACAGGGATGTTGTTGTGGCACTTTCTTCTGACAAATGTACTTACTGCAAGTCGCTTTGGATAAAAGCGTCTGCTAAATGCCCTAAATGTAAATGTAATGCT
Source organism: Melanonus zugmayeri (assembly GCA_900302345.1). Lineage (NCBI taxonomy): Eukaryota > Metazoa > Chordata > Actinopteri > Gadiformes > Melanonidae > Melanonus > Melanonus zugmayeri. The sequence goes on from OMKN01081411.1 coordinate 7,913, forward strand.
ATATTTATTTCTTATTTTATTTTTATTTTATATCCGTTTGTTATAATAGTAAGTAAGTAAGTAAGTATAATGTGTCATTTTCCTTGTTTAATCCCATCTCTGTGATTCGGATTTGTACTATTCTGTTAAACAGTGTTAAATCTGTTAAATTTCTTGTTCTTGTCGTTTCACTTGCAAAGCCATTTGTAATGTTGTTATGCACAAAATGCTGTTATACACATTTTGGCACCGTCATTTCCCGTGGGATAAATAAATAAAGTTCCACCATCCACCCTACCAGCAGGAGCTCGGGCAGGGTGAGCAGCTCTGTGGCCTTCATGTATCTGCGGTAGCCCCAGGACAGGTTGTCAATGGTCTGGCACTTCTCCCACTTGTGGGTGGGCAACACGGTGGGCGTGTAGCGGTCGGCACAGTTGTAGTAACCGCCATGCTTGCAGTAACAGCCCTTGCCCCACCTGTCATTGGTCACCACGACATCCTAAAAAAAAAAGAAAAGGAAACGGGCAACACTGGTCACATAAAAAAAAAACAACAAGACTGGACCGACTCCCTACATATTGGATATTTTGTATTTATTGGATGTCACGAGGGCAGAGCATGAGAGTCGCTATATGCAGATATGCATTTGGTACATCAAAATATACTACTAAACATCTTTCAGTTTTCATAAAAGCATTATACAAGATTACAAAGATTGATGATAATGCAATTACCATGAAAATGGTTGCTAGATCTTTTAGCCAATATCCCTTCAGTGCTACATAATTACTCTTCATTAAAAACAACACGATATGTGCAGCATCCTCAACAACACACGGTGTGTCTATACCTTGACCGGGCTGTCGTTGTACAGCCAGGCCAGGAACTCTGTGGAGTTCCAATAGGTGTCCGGCGCATTCCAGTCGCCGTCTGACCAGATCAGATCCGGTTTGTAATTATTCACCAGCTGCACCAGCTCTGGGAGCGTCTTGCGGAACACAAACTCCTGGGTCTTGAAGCCGGAGGCTTCGTCCGCATTGTAAAGTGGGTTGAACCATTCGAACATCGAATGGTACAATCCAAAATGCAAATTCCTTTGTGGAGGAAGGGTGGCATATGCAAACATTCATTTGATTTGTTTAGTTTCGGGAAGGTCACGGTATAAGGGGAAAAAAGCACACAAGAACACATTCCCCACAATGTGTCACAATTAGCATGAATATGGATGGTATAAACTATGTTGTCAAAATGGAATCTTCAATCTTGGGATATCAAATTTTATTAGTAACCATTTCAACATCCCATTTATTTTTCCTTTAAATGGAAGTAATGTGGATAGATAAAACAAAGTACAAAAAGGCAAGCAGCAATACTTTCTTCCCTATACTTCTAAGCTGCTTAGCCCTCACCTCTTCCTGACAGCTGTAGCCAGCTCTCCCACCAGGTCTCTGTGTGGACCGACGTCCACCGAGTTCCAGTTCCAAGAAGTTGGTGAAGGCCAGTTAGTGAAGCCTTCATGGTGCTTGGACGTGAACACCACATACCTGACAAAAGACAAAGGACAAGCATCAGCCATACATAAACACCCATGGGTCATTCCTAAATTCAGGGGCGGCTCTTCCTATAGGCGACATAGGCGGACGTGTAAACGTTCCCACCCCTAATCCAAATATGCAAAAAATGCAGAAGTGTTGATTGTTTGATAAAAGTTTTAAAAAAAAGTAAAAGGGGAAGCTTGCCTAGGGCGCCACATGCGCTAGGTCGGGCCCCGTCTGAAAATACAAACGATGATCGTACTCACTTGGCACCTGACGCTTCGAGTATTTCCGCCCAGCTGTCGGCGTCGAAAAACTCCGCGCGGAACTGGTGCGCGAAGTCCGCGTACTGGAAGTCGGGCGGGTAGTTCTCGCGCATGAACTCGATTTCTTGCTCGTATTTTAAACCCTGCCACCAATACCAGAACCATTCACTGGAATTCCCGAAACCCGGGACGGAGAACACCCCCCAATGAATGAAAACCCCGAACTTCACGTCGTCGAACCACTTGGGAAGGGGTCTCGCGTCCAGGCTGTCCCAGTCGGCCGTGTACCGCGCTCCGCATCCCGCCGCCAACGCGAGAACGGTCGCTATTTGAATTATACGAGAATAGCTTATACGGTCCGCCATGCTTGGACGCTGTTGTTATCTACCGGCTACCCAGGCTATATAAGTGGACTATATGGCCAGTGTGTATATAGTCAAGTCAGGTGACCAAACATCCGTATATAAAAAAAAAAACTCGTTCAACAGGAACTGGTGCACGAGGACGAGATCCCATCCCCTCCAGACGTAGAAAAGGTTGTTGATGGAAGTGGTTGCAAGCTATACTCGTCTTGACTTTATACTACATATATGCCTATAACAAAAGACCGAGTTTTGCAGTCCTTTTGGAAAGACAATAAATAGAAAATGCACGAAAGAGTAAGCAATCGGCATCAGATGTAATATTTAATTACAAACCAAAAGAGCTTCTGGTTGTCTTGCGGATATCGACACTCTCACAACGTTCGCTCAAGGGACAGGCTTATGGATCAAGGAAGGAAGAGAGGAAGCACTCACAAACGCATATCTTGTAGCATCAGCTGACCATAATAGAATAAAAGAATATAAAAATAGACTATAGTAAAAATCTTGTAAATAAATAATATCAACTCTGACGTATAACAATGTTTTCCTCAGATTGGCCACAGATAAACAGAACATTGATTTTGAACAGTTGTAGTTTGGCATTTTTAAACCTGTAACCTGCACTTTTTGCAGAGATATCTGAGGAGTATCGGTGTCTCAAGAACAAAACACAACCACCCATGACCCATCAACTCTGGGGAAAAAAGCCTGCGAGCAAATCAAATCTTGGAACAATAGCAATGTTGGCTGCAGTGGGGGGAAAAAAACAAAAAGGGTTGAATGTTCTGGGCTGGATGGGGTGCATGAAGCTACAACACCACAGGCCCGGGCAGCTGTCTGTCCCCAATCTGTTTCTCCACCAGGTCTTCCACCCTGCCCTCTTCCACGTCGTCCATGAAACTGGACCAGTATGTGCCGCTGTCCCCTCTCTCTGTCGCGGCGGCGCCGGCGTCCGGGTGAGCGGCGGCCTGCGCAGGATCCGAGGCCGAGTCGTGGCGGATCGTGCCGGAGCTGCAGTCGGTGCAGACGCCGAAGCGCTTCAGGCTCTCCGAGATGTCCTCACCGTTGAACGCTCTCCTGCAGCTCTTGCACACTAGCGGCATGTAGTGGCGGTGACGCTTTTTGTGGGGGGAAGGAAGGCATAAATTGCATTAAAATGAATTAAATGCTATTTCACTATTAATGCAATTTTCTTGCCTATTAAAATGTCAACATTGAGAGTATACAACAGGTTCATTACATTACATCCACCACATGCATACAAAACTCGAGATGTCATAATTCACTCAAATCGTAATGAACACAAAATGAATGTGTAATCTCTTCTCATCATGTCACTACAAGGCAAGTGTCTTTAGTTTTACGATATAACCATTTAGAGATAATGAAAACCTGGTCAGACTGGTCCTTCTTTCACTTCCTTCGAAAAAGCTCAAAGGTCACACTTCTCCATTCTAGTGGTAATCTCATACTACAGCATTGTACACAATGTTTTAGTGGAAGTCATTTGTATCTATCTGTTACTGAGTAACCTTGTGATTCAGTTGGGTTGGTTGCTTTTGTTTCATACTTACACGGTTGAAGTAGGATTTGCATATAAAGTTCAAGGCACATCAGCAAACAGGTGAGCCAACCCAATCCTGTGATCGCACACTTATAATACTTATAAGACATATAATATATCGCACCCCGCCTGTCAGTGTGCGTTTCCTTATTTTTTGTTCTCGTCATGGAAAAATATTGTTTTGCACGCATTACACATAAATGTACACACACACACACACACACACAGAACTTACACAGAGGGCATGGTTGCGCATATGCTCTTGCCTGGTGAACCTTTTGCCACATATGGGGCAGGGGAAGGGCCTTTCCCCCGTGTGGCAGCGGATGTGTCTCGTCAGGATGCCCTTCTGCTTGGCCGTGTACGGGCAGAAAGGACACTTGTGGAGTTTCACTGGCATTAACATGCAGTCGCCTGTAGAGGGAGACAGAGGCCAGTCGTGAGGTTTAAAAAACCCTGTGAAAATGTACAGCAGCACTAGTTGTACAGTAACTTGCTCAGCTATGTTCATGTTCTGAGCATAGCACCGGCTTCAGTCCTTATTCATATTTACAGTATATATATATATATATATATATAATAATTTGTTTAATTACCTGTGTCCTCGACAAACCAGTCGGACTGTATTCCCATTACGGATGACCCTCCCATCCCCAGGCCCTCATCCAGCCTGCCTCCACCGATGGCAGCACCTAGTCCGTGGGTAAAGCGCTGGCCTTGGTCCCCCCTGTCCCTTATAGGACTGGAGCCTTCGCTTCTGGCCAGCGTGTCTGTGAAGTGTCTGCCGTTTAGGTAGGCCCCGTTCCCGAAGGGGGAGCGTTCGTTGCTCGTGCAGGGACTCGGCGGGAGTAGCCTGCTGTGGTCTGGATGACTGACCCCTGGATACAAGCCCAGCTCTTTGGGGTCAGGGGACTCCACCATCTCCTCGTCGGGGTCATACTCAATTTTGGGGTTTATGAGTTCGGGGGTCAACCCGGCGGAAGATGAGGACGACTGGGTGGCTAAATCTATGTGTCCCTTTGGTCCCTCTCTCCCCGACACAAAGTTTCCCCTCAAGCTACAGTTACCCTGCGGGGCCTTGCTGGGTCCTGGAGGTGTGGCCACATGGCCTGCAGAGGGTGCTCTCACCGAGACCACCGACTCGGAACCCGAGCCTCTGTCCGTCTCTGCCACCCGCGAGACTGACTCCGGGGACTCCGTGGGGGTGACGCTGTCGGGGGGGACCTCTCTGCTTTCTGGGTCGCTGCACGCCTTGTCCACGTCCTTCTCCTTGTTGCATATGTCCAGGGACGAGCGGATGTACTCCTTGCAGAAGTTCACCAGGTCCGTCATCTGCAAGTAGCTGGCCGCCGACATGACCTCGATGACGTTGCCTCTGTTCAGGGCCAAGCGGCCAGAGTAGAGGAAGTCCAAGATGATGGAGAAGGCGTCGGCGGTGACTATGTCCAGAGATGCAGTGCTGTGGAGTTGCCCTGTGTCCTAGAACGACACAACATTGACTTCAGTTCAGTCAGTCAGTTTTTCAATTGTTTATCTGACTAATGTGTCATTTAGGAATAAATGAATGAATAATGATTCTGATGACAGCTTAGAAACGACGACTTTACGCATTTCATACAAATGTGAAATAATAATACTATTTAGGGCCTTTGTATGCTAAACTAATTGTTCATGTCTGATTGCCGATTGGGCACCATGTTTTTTTTTGTCCTGGAGTATTAAAGGCCATCCATCTGAAGACTGCTGGCCCCAGTATGGTGTGCCAAGCTGACAGCGGAGCAGCCAATCACATTATATTCACATTTTGTCATTTAGCAGATGCTTTTATCCAAAGTTGGAGTCGCTACAAAAAACTATAACAAAAAACTATAGTGCTACACAACCTAGATTAAAAAAAAGAGTGCATAGGAGTGCATCATAGGAATCAGAAATACAAGGATAGTAATCTTTTTTTGTCATAATCCAGCTTTCATGGAGGAGATTTGCAGTTGTATACAAGTTCAGGACAAAAGTCTTAAGAATCGTTTTCTTTGTGGCCTCAGGCAACGGATGTGTGTCCAGATGTGTTCATCATTATTCCTTCTGCTTCTGCTTTGTGTTTTGGCAGAAAAACAAGCAACACTCATAAGAAAAGTGGCAGCAACACCCCGATTAACGATTCATTTACACGTAATTACTAATGAAAGAGGCCACGTGTCTATAAAATGTGATCACGAATAGACAAAGGGGAACCATATAGTCAGCGGGTGTAGAACAGTCAGTTTCCCAACCTCATTAAAATAAGCTTTGAAGTGTAAACAAACTACATTATATACAAACTAATACTGGGATACAAGAATTATCTACCTAAAAATTGGGTTTCTGGTGATTGAATGAAGGGATAAACTCAGTCTACGCCTTGTTCTGTGTGTGTCTGAACCCTTGTAGCTGCACACAGAGATGAAATGGGAAGTTCATAAAAGTACTGAAACCAGGACGACGACAACGATGACAAACAAGCGGTCTCTAAATTAGCCGGCCTGCAGCTGACACTCACCTGCAAATAGTGCACCAGAAGGGCACGGAAGTAGCCACTCCCAGCAAACAGTACATTGCGGTGGGCCTTGAACACTCGCCCCTCAACCAGGACGCTACAGTCACAGAAGTAGTCCCGCTTGCGCTGCTCGTTGAGGTCACGCAGCAGCTTGGACAGGTAGCAAGGCACTTCCATGACTGCGGCCCCCGCAGCAGTGTGAGGCGAGATCCGTTAGCTAGAATAAACAGAACAGTGAATCTTACGATGTAACTTAAGATAAGAGTTGAAAAAGATAAGGTTAAAAGTGCTTTACTGAGTGCCATTGTGTTACCTTAAAATATTAAGCTAAATTAATAAAAGGTTCAAATATATATCGTCACCCTCTTAAAATAATCACCAATAATCATCAAGTTCAGAGACTTCAGAGACTTCGGCCTAAGTCACACGCTTGACATAGGCCATTGCATTACCAGGTAGGAACAGCATTTATTTTCAATTAAGGACATGGACCATTTTACCATGGTGGCAGCATCATGAGATGATTTAGGCAAAAATATCATTTTCCTCAAAAAGTGACATAGGCCATTATTTTAAGAGGGTGACGATATACAACATGGGGGTAATATAGAATACAATTAAAGCACACATATGGTGTATATAGCAATGTGGAACATGTGCTTAAAATAAATAGAAAATAACTGTAAGTAAGAAAAGTACTGAATAGAAAGTAATCAACAGACTGCACACCCAATGCGCATGCGCTGTTAGGGGCTGATCACACTTCATAGTAAAAGCATGTTTACACGCCGTTTGTTTTTTGGGCATGCGTCTTAACATCTTGCCTTCGTCTCCTTTTGTCTAGATTATGAAACATTCATAAACGCTCCATTAGATATCTAATAAAAGGGTGGAGCAGTGCCGTTTCATATACAGTAGGTTACATGTAACGTACATATGTACATGTATGTAGAGTAGACTGAGGACCCGTTTGGGCTTCTCGTTGACCTTTAAATTGAAAACAGACGCCTTATTTTCCCTCCTTACATTCCCCGCTGATGTGCGATCAACTTGTAAAGTAAATATATCACGTATATTGCATGTGCATACAAACGGAATGAATAGAGGAGAAAGGCGCTGAATATAAGTCATGCCAAGTGATCCAGATTATTGGAGCTAACGGTTTAGCAGAAGTTGCTTCGCAAAAGAAGGAAAGAAATACAAATATTGAATCGACATGGGCTACCCGTCACTAGTAAGACAAGGAACACGTATGCTATGAAAACATAAATCCATTACCAGAATATGTTACGTATGGAATATGGATAATGTTAAATCACAAAATAAACATTTACCACGCTGAAGCTGGACCACTGGAAGTAGCAACTTCCGCGTTCGTCACTAGTCATCAGTGTGAGCCGTCCAATCAGAAACAAGTTACTGCATTAGAGTGTGCATACCGGTATTATTACAATATTGTACATATTGTGTGTAATAATTAAACATTGCATAGTGAGTAAGAGCGAGAGAAACATACCTTGCATTACCAAAGTAATAGTCGGTTAAAAAAAAAGCACCTGCAGTGCTGATAGGGTGGCTGATAACATAATAGGCCACCACTAAGGTATTAACATTTTAAATATATTTAGTGTTTACTGGGTGGAGAAAGTAGGCCTACCCCTTTTAAATATGTATATAATTGTATATAATAAGATATAGGCTAGACACACACACACGTGCGCAGACACAGATAACATACACACACACACACACAATACAAAGAAGAGAGACATGGAGAATATATTTCAATCATGTGTTGATGGTAGAAAAACTTTTGAAACAAGCTTATCGATTCATTTTCACTGAAACAATAATAATAGAATTCATAGCCTATCATATTACAGGTACATATGTTTTGACTGGTTGGAGTGGCAGACAAATATATTACATAAACACGTCTTTGATGATATGGTAGATATGGTAGCTACATTTAGAACTTCAAAATTTATATTTTTATTTATATAATTTATTAGACTATAGGGCCAATTAGTATATTGAGAATAATTTCAATCCTTCCCTCTTGAATAAAATAATATTACATTTTAGAATTGTCTGGTGCTTCATGTGTTACAGTTTGTTGTCTAAGCAGACAAATACATAAAAAGAGCTAACAAATAAATAATTAAATAAAATACATGAGTTGTCCACTCGGGACACAAAAGTATGATTGATGTATGTGGTTTTCTGCCTCCCAAGTCATCCTTTATAGTCATCTTCACCATCTTAGTTATAGTAAGCAACCAAGTGATGGGAGGTGATAGAGCGAACATTATAACTAACCATCCGTGCCCTTGAGTCTAAGTGTGTCACAGCGCTACCACAGCCGGCCTGCGCCTGTTCACATTGTCCGCACAAGAATGGCTGTTTATTCGCCTTTCTGCCAACCAAATAGTGCCTCCTTTTATTTTCGGACCCAGTGAAAGTAAACAAGTAGTTCCTTCAATGCCGCGCCACACCCTCTCAGCACAATCCACAGCTCTTAGAAGTGTTTTCGTTTTTTTTTCGTTTCTTTTTACACTGAGTGAGGGGTGCATGCGGGCCCCGGTGACTTATTTGTTTCAGATATTTTCCCATGGAGAACTGGACGAACACAAAGGGCTTCGCGGTGGCCCCGGGGGAAACCGCGGGGTAGGCGTGCGCGAGGCTCCGCGCTCAACCCCCTTTGGAAAATTAAATTTATGACACCCTATAAAAACCCTATTCACGCTCATAACCCCTAAATATAAACTCTGTGTAGTATTGCTGTGTCCCCCCCCCCATCCCCATTGCTTGTAAACTGGACCCAATGGAGGGCACCATTGCTTGGACCAAAAAAACAAAACAAAGATGTTGACGGTTGATCTGCCCCAATAAAAAGACGAGCTTTAGTGCAACGATGAACTGGGGGAGAAGGTGAACTCCAATGGGGACCCGTGTTGATGACCTTGATTTGCCTCTGAGTCAGGCAAACACACACACACACACACACAGTTAAAAAAAAAAAACACACACACAAACACATACAAAGAAGGCCTTTGTTATGGTCATTCAGTGACGTGGGCAGGAAGGCAGGAAACTCCCTCTCCCCTGACATTTTCACAGCCAGGCAACCGATGCTCCCCCTAAAGGCCTCCACAAGGGAGGACCAACGTAACCTCGTCCCCATTATATCTCTTAATGTATGGACGTTTTCACACCACTGCCACCACCCTGCCACCACCCTGCGAAACAAAACAAAAAGAATAGCCTGTCATTTATTTGTGTTGTTGTCTCGTTTCTAAACTCCCACGCCTGTGATTATGATATGATTTTGATTTATTGATCGGGGACATCGGTTGGCCTAAATAGATAGCAGTAACGGCCCTGGTTATGTAAGGCTCCGTATGAATGTGGGATGGCTTTCCATTGTGTGTGTGTTACTGCGTGTTTGTTTGTTTGTGTGTGTGTGCATGTGTGTGTGTGCGTATCTGTGCGTGTTAGTGTGTGTGTGTGTTTGTGTGTATGTGTTTGTGTGTGTTACTGTGTGTTTTGTTTGTGTGCGTGTTTGTGTGTGTGTGTGTGTTTGTGTGTGTGTGTGTTAGCCACCC
>OMKN01081419.1:2659-13251 GCA_900302345.1 Melanonus zugmayeri
GGTGAGAGAGTTCAACTCCCAGCTGAAAGGTATTGGGTTTGATCCCCAATGTCCGCAACCCAACCTGTAGCATCCTATAGAGCAAGATGCCCCCTGACCCCTACCTGCTCCTTCATCACAGGTCTCTGTTTTCACTGGAAGTAGCTTTGGATGAAGGCGTCTGATAAATGACTAAATAGTGAGATATGAGGCCGTTTATCAAAGCCCTGTTTTATTACTCTGTTATTGCATGTGGAACCACTAGGGGGCGGTGAATCCACCTCAGTGCAGTTCACCTCCTGGCCAACATGATTAGGGTGAAGGAGACACAGGTGTGTGTGTGTGGTGCAGGTGTTTGGAATGGTTGAAGAGCCTTTGGTGCTCAACACACACACACACCACATTAAGCAAGTGAACAGAAGAAGATAGAGACCCAACACGAACCCAACCCCACTAAATGAACACAAGACATAATGAAAGGTTCACTGAAGGTTAGGGGTTCTATTCCCTGTGTAGCTCAGTAGGTAGAGCAAGGCACTAACATTGCAGGGTTAGGGGTTCTATTCCCCGTGTAGCTCAGTAGATAGAGGAAGGCACTGACACTGCAGGGTTAGGGGTTCTATTCCCTGTGTAGCTCAGTAGGTAGAGCAAGGCACTGACACTGCAGGGTTAGGGGTTCTATTCCCTGTGTAGCTCAGTAGGTAGAGGAAGGCATTGACACTGCAGGGTTAGGGGTTCTATTCCCTGTGTAGCTCAGTAGGTAGAGCAAGGCACTGACACTGCAGGGTTACAGGTTCTATTCCCTGTGGGTAGCAGACAGTTATGTCTACTACAGTATTTCAGTTGGTTATTTTGGTGTTTGGTGTTGATTGATCAACAACAATATAATAGTAATAGAACTAATGATGCTTATTTATACATATATTATATATTAGTGGCAGGATCATGTAAACAACAACACAAACAACTTAGAATTGCGTTACATTCAAGTGACATTACTAAATGTAACATAACTGGAGTGTGTGTGGGTGGAGGCTGGTTTAAGCAGCCTCACCTGGCCTGAGTCAGGCTGATTAGACTCTGGGGCTGGGTGAGGCTGCACACCTGTGGTGCATCCAGTAATCAAGGCCCACAGGTTAAACCAGCCATCACCACACATACTCAGGAGGAGGCTGGTCAGTGTTTACCACCTGTAGTGGCTATTTGTCTTAAACTCAAAATTCAAAAGAATCAAATCAAATCAAATCAAATGGCCACTGAGGCACCCAGGGAATTAAATTACGCAGGTGAAAAGAAGTCCATTGTCCAGGTAAAGGTCACGTTTCTTGGGTTTATTTTCTCAATTTTGGCAAGCAAACACACAAAGAACAATGGCCTCTGCCGCCTCTCTTGCCCTGGTAAAAACCCTAACCCTTCCCGGGGTCCTCCTCACCTATCCCTGCCTACTCATGCAGATTCACCCCGTGCGCACCAGCTACCCAGTACCTTCAAAATAAAAGCATTAACAAGTACTAAATTAACTCAAATAACGATACTAATGTTCTAATGAAACTAAAGGTGAATTCAAGGTGTGTTCAACAAACAAAAATAAATAACTAAATGTTTAACTAAGGAATAATACTAAATGTAACAAATAGCTCCAACACCACCTGCTCAGCCTGTAACATCTTGCCAACTCTCCAATAAACTGGTTTGACCACATCTACCCGTGTCCTGTGTGCGCACTCACGAGCGTGCACTTGCGAGTGTGCACTTGAGTATTGAGACAGCAGCGAACTTGATGACGTCACCATCTCAGCTCGGCAGTACTCCGGTTATCTTCACCCAATAAAACGAAATATATAAAACACAACTCTTTCCGTTTTCATTTAAAAATGTTATGTAGTGTTAAGCCCTGTTCCAATTCTCTTTTCTTAGCCCTACCCCTAGATTTGAAGTGCCCTTAAGTTTGAAGTGCACTTCAAAACGGAGCCACAAGGGCTAGTGGTTGAAATCTTTCCCTAAGAAATGGAACACCACTTGAAATGGGACGTCATCAGTAGCTGACAATTGCACGTGACTACGTAACACACCAGCGACAGCAGAATAATTCAATTATTTACTTTGTGGAAATACAGTATGATGACAATAATGGCCAGCAGTACGTTTCAAAAGGCCCTGCCGAGATACGGCTCTCCTCGCGGGGGACCGTGAGCGCTGACCGCCCGGTGCTGCGGGACGCAACATCTCCAAAAACGTCGGAGATCATTTTCAAGTAGGCGCTATCTTGATAAATCAACCACAGATTTGAAGTTTAAACAACTAAGTTCTCGCCTAAAAAAAACCTTAAAACTACATTCGGTGACACAACAACAGTAGTATTTCGATAATTCTAACTTACAGTTGTGCGTCTTCTCCTCGGCCATCGGCAACAATTTCTCGCTGGTTTGTGCGAAATGCATTCTGAGATATTTGTCTGTCCCAAGTCTACACAAGTCAACTCCGATGTAGACTCGGTAAAATGGGTGGAGCGAGACCACATCCGGGTATTTGTTGTGGACTTGCGGACTGCGGACTTGAGTATTGAGTTGAGACTTGGGCTGGGACTGATGACGTTTCACGAGTCCACAAGTCTTGAGTATTGAGAAAGGTGGTTAGGGGTTAGGTTAGGTTATTAAACATCCATGGTTAGGGGTTAGGTTATTAAACATCCATGGTTAGGGGAAGAGAGGAAGTCGTTCAGGAAAACAACGTTCTAAACAGGAACCAAAGTCATGACGTAGCGTCACTTCCCTCGTTCTGGAGACAGAGAACAACCCTTTAAACTACATGGTCTGACAGCCCCCAAAAATTGTGAGGTGAGTAAGAACAAAGAATGTAATTCTTTGTTCATTTAGTAACTTTGTTCATTTAGTAACTTTTAAAGGTCCCGTTTCAGTGGCGTAGGATGAAAGTGGGCATCGGCAGTGGGGGGTGTTGGGTATTCAAAAGAATCTCGAATCAGGAGACGATGGTATATTTAACTGGACTTTATTTAACTTAACACTGGATAGTTCTAAGGAGAAAAGGAGGGTTCTATGAAAATAAAAAATGCGGTGCACCGCGGCTCTAAGCCGAACCTAAGAGGTCCTAGTGACGACAGAGAGGAGGAGCCATCAGTTTGTAGCGCCCTTTAAACCAAAGGGGAGGAGTTTCCATGGTACTTAAATAATAAAATAATAATTCATTTTATTTGTATAGCGCTTTTCAGTGACCCAAAGTTGCAATTACAATAACAAAGAGAATAACAGATACAATACAGGGGTGCGAACGTGGAGACAAGCAGGTGAGATGTAATACAGTACAATGACAGATGGGATGCAGATACAATAGGAAAACTGGTGGACACAGAACTTCCCACTATGTTCCCCATTGGCCGAAGTGCAAGAGAGGCAGAGTCCTACTGATTTTATTATTTTGTTTGTCATCGATTCTATAGATGATAATGTTAATTTATTTGAATTGAAGAGGTCAATGTATATTTAAGTTATATTTATTTAAAGTTATTCATTAAGGTTAAGAGAATTTTCTATTCAAGAATTTGAGCATTATAATTACATTTATTGTTGATATTATAATAGTGTGTGTGTGTGTGTGATAGAATGTAACTTAAAGGTGGAGTACAGGTGCAATGAACAACAGTCCTAATAAACCAATAATGATCTTTAGTTAACGATTGATTATTTTAATGACAGCCATGACTCAGTTTGATCCGTGGTGTTTGTGCCAGCGTGGATACGCTTCAAAAGCTCACTCCACCATGGTTGGTTGGTTTGTTGTTTGGCTCAGTGTTGTCTTTTCTGTTTAACTCTGATGTAGGTGTTTAGTAGTTTGCTTCTCCTTCAAAGTAAAAGTGTTTCCTTTGCTTTTCTTCCAGTTGTATTTTGATGCTCTGGGACTCGCATGATTTCACCACAGACAATACAAAGTACAGCAGTACTTTATTCCCTTGAAGTAATACTTTAGTTTCACTGATCATTACTGGGCCCTGGTGGTTTTATAGCTTCATATGGACTTTGCTCTGTGTTATCTTATCATTTCATACAGCGATAGTATTGTATTCTGGTGCAAGCCCAGCCCTAAAGCTTTTAGTAGTTAGATGTTGTTAAAGTCTCTTCCTCATTTGATCTGTCTTCCACACTGAGGAGCCCAATCTTTATCAAAACCTTTTGAACCATTTTAATGTTCTGTCTCTCTTCTAAACACTTAGTTTGTGTTTTCTTTATTCAAGGGATCTTCTTTTCCTTGCATTTGTACTTCTATATTTTCATACTACACAGTTATGTACATGTTTTCATCACAAAGAAGATAAGGTATTTGCTAAATGTAATATTTTCTTTAGATCATTAGTAATATATTCTTACTATATTAATACAGTATATTCTTAATAAATGAATCTGTTTTCATTCCAAGTTCCATGTTTCTGCTGTAAAAGAGAGGTTGGTCTCAGGGAGAGAATCTGTTTAAATAAAGGAATACGACTTATAACATCAATAACTAGTTTCACCGTGTTGAGGGCATTTTATATGAACCTCTGGTCCAGGAACTGTTTTTAATTTTACTGAAAGGATGAGTTTTAAAGTTTGTATGAGTCTGTACTGTAGTGTGTTGTGGAGTTTTATTGTGATGTTTTATTGGGAACATTAGTTACTTATTGGTGGACTTATGACCGTCTATAACGGTTTAGTACACTGATCTATAGCCTCTTGATCCTCTAGTGACTATGATCTACTCTGTGGGAAAAGATATTCCTGTAAACAGCTCAAAGTTCAAAAGGGAAATAAAGAATTGTCCTAATAATGTTACGTATATGATATAGACATAGATAGTGATAGTGTGTATCAGACAGGAGGAGGGTGAGGAGGAGCATAGGAAGTCTTCGCTACAGGAATTTCACATTCGGTCTTCAAATAGAATCCACAGAAACAACATGTAGTTGTGTTTGTGTCCAGTTCTCCAGTCTACTATGAATGAGGAGGGAGAGGAGGAGGGTCCTGCCTCTAAAATCACTCTGTCTGGGGAACATGGCCGCCAGAACAAAGCTAAGGGGTAAGGAGAGCATCTCTACAGTCTGTGACTGTTGTCCATCTCAGCAGTGATATATCAGGACACCATCATTAGTGTGAATAAAAGCTGTGTGTGTGTTGTGTTGAAGCCCAGAGCAGCAGGAGAGAGCAGACTCCTTGAAGAGTGACAGGTCTATGGGTATATCTCCTGACCTTAAAGATGAACGCCCCTCCAGAGAGAAGAGGTAGGAGTCTCAAAGTGTGTGTGTGTGTGTGTGTGTGTGTGTGAGAAAATAAGCGAATGTCCAGATGTAGATTCAGTTGATGTAATTTTCATTTGGGTCAGAAAAACACAATATTGAAACATCGTAACATGTCTACTTTATGCAAATAAAATCTTACTTTGAATTGACGGGAAATGTTTGTTGTTCAACCGGCCAATGATAAGCATTAAAAGTAAGCCACACCCATATGTGGAGAAAACAAAATATTCATTCATTTGTTTAATACCCAAAAGAAAGATTAAAAATCCGTTTTTGCTTTTGGAAAAAAATAAAATAAAATCAAGGAAACAAACCATTTTCATGTTGTTCTATTTTCCTTTCCAACATGAAAAACGAATTATTCTCATGTACTCAACCCGACAGATGTCCGGAAGTACATCAAAATAAAGGTCTCAGAAGCCAATTATGAGAACGACGCCCTAATGCAAGCTAATCTTAGTTCACCGTTTCAGATTTCAGCTTCAGATTAATTATACATGAACAAATTATCATTAGCACCTGGACCTACACACACCCTGTTTAACTCTAAATAACTGTACGTTTAGATACTGTGACATAACTGCGAGAGTGACTACCGACTACCAGTGCTTCAACGGTACACGAGCACAAGGGCCGACCCCGCAAGGAAACCCCCAACCTAGCTCCGCCTATTTCCGCGTCTGTCTATTTCAACTTTTATTTGAATGGTGTGCTGAAGTATTACTTCAGTTAATTATAATTTTTAACAGATTGCCATTATAAACCTGCTCCTGCTGCTCTATCGAACGTCCATAAATCCTGGTTCTTGTTTTTCTAGAAGAGTCCAGCAGGAGAGAGCAGACTCCCCTGGACCCAGCTGTGTCTCCATGAAGAGTGACTGGTCTGGGTATGCCTCCTGACCTTAAAGATGGACGCCCCTCCAGAGAGAAGAGGTAGGAGTCTCAAACAGACTGTGTGTGTGTGTGTGTGGTACAAGTGTGTAATATGAAAATGTGAAAATAAGCGAATGTCCAGATGTAGATTCAGTTGATGAAATTAATCTACATCAACCCTCTCAACAACCCTCTCTCTCAAGTTGGCCTCATGTTGAAGTTGGCTCAGTTAAAATTTTAATTAACTATTTATTTAACTATTAATCTAGTAGATCAATGTCAGTGTTTTGCGTTGCTTTTCAAGTAGCGCATGCATTGGATTTTTCCTACTTGTGTGTTGAAAACGCATCCTTCAGCCAAACCGGATATAGTATTTAGTATAATATAACCGCTCTAATATAATAATATACAAATATAATATAATAATTGGTGTGATGCTCACAGCGTTGGCTTGGGACATGAAAGGTAGTATATAGGAGATGTGTAACTTAGCTGAGTCACTAGGGGGCGATGCTGCGCTGTGTCACGAATGGGAGGTGACATAGAGCGCATGCGTGAGATATGCTGCAAGCCGCAGCATTTCAGCGTACACTCGGGTAGAGACCCAAACCCAGCAGCACCACTGTAGTCCTCGTTTGAAAATGAAATCCTTGGAGGAAAAAACAACACAAATAATGTTTTAACACAAATAATGTTTGTTCATAAAGAGGCATGGGCCGCATTCGCAGCTTATATGGACCGTTCACCACTGGTACTGATGTTTAGAAGTCAGGAAAAATACAATCGATCCTGTGTGTGTGTATGTGTGTGTGTGTGTTCTCCACAGACAACACCAGGAGAGGTCAAAGGTTACCCGTGCTCAGTCTCTACAGCAGCATCAAGCAGAGCTGATCAAGGTGTGTAAATGTCCAACAAGACATTTGACTTTAGCTCTACATGAACATTAAAGAGCATCTCTTGTGCTAATAGTCTCCAGGCTTCCCTCTTTAGCGTCCAGCGGGATGTGAATCTAGGACAGATGCTTCTGATGTCCTTGGTTAGGTCAGAGTAAAGTTCTCATTGATGTTTGTTCTGTTCCAGAGGGCTGAGGAGAACGCACACACTTTTCAAGTTCAAGTTCAAGTTCTTCTAGACAAGGAGCTGAAGAAGCTCTGGCCGGTTCTCTTCCTACATTACCCACAATGCTCAGAGAGTCAGAGGGAGGAGGAGGAGGAGGTGGTGGATAGTAAGAAAGAGGAGCAGAGGAGGCGCGCCATAGAGGGAGTGGTAGACATCACAAAGCTCTGCCTGATGGAGATGAACGAGGAGGAACTGGCTGACAAACTGTGGGGCGGTAAGAGACTCTTATTTTGAAAACAGAGCAGTAAGAGACTCTAATTTTAAAAACAAAGGAGACTTTTTTATTTTGAAAACAGAAGAGGCTCAGAGAAGATGAAGCACACTGTCTACATTTCTGAAAAGTGTGAACTGAACTAACTTTTCTATGCGGAGATATATTTCCTCTTGGAGGTTAAATGGTTTGATCCAGATATGTAGGGTTATTGTGGGGGTATCAGGTTAAATGGTTTGATCCAGATATGTAGGATTATTGTTGGGGTATCAGGTTAAATGGTTTGATCCAGATATGTAGGGTTATCAGGTTAAATATCCTCTATTTTACCAGCAGGTGTCATGTTCATCAGCCATTTTAAAATCTACCCCTCTGTCACATCACAAGTGGTAGTGTCCACCAGCTGGAAGGAGGGGACGGGTGGACCGTACCATCTGGTAGGCTGGAGTTGATCTGTCCATCGTACATCTGAGTGGACACTCCCACTTGTGATGTCACAAAGAGATAGATTTAAAATGTTGCCTGGTGGCCTGAAAACAGGGAGGGAAGCAAAGATACATCTAACGTATAATTTAAAATACTGCCGTTATAACACCAACGATTGTGGGAATGTTGTGGAAATATCAAAATAATCCTGAAATATTGTATCCATTACAGGCAGTCCTAGTCACGACCAGCTTCTCCAACCACATCCCACCACAAGTAATAAAGCCACTAAATATGGAGTTGCACATTTAACAGGAAATATTGACATTTCTCCACTGATGTCACATCAGCTAACTGATGTCTTCTGTTGTTTTCTCATTTAGAAACGGTTTGTGATGAGTGCCAACATAAACTCAAATCTCATCTGAAGGAGAAGTCGAGGTGTGTGTTTGAGGGAATCGCTAAAGCAGGACAGCCAAGAGGTCTGAATGACTTCTACACAGAGCTCTTCATCACAGAGGGAGGCAGTGGAGAGGTCAACAAGCAACATGAAGTCAGACTGATTGAAACAGCTTCCAGGAAACCAACCAAGGAGGAAACACCAATCAAATGTGAAGACATCTTTAAACCCTTACCTGGACAAGATCAACCAATCAGAACAATAATGACAACTGGAGTGGCCGGCATTGGTAAAACCATCTTAACACACAAGTTCACTCTGGACTGGGTTGAAGACAAAGCCAACCAGGACATACACTTCACATTCCCCTTCACTTTCAGAGAGCTGAATTTACTGAAAGGGAAAAGCTTTAGCTTGGTGGAACTTCTTCATCACTTCTTTATTGAAACCAAAGAAGCAGGAATCTGCAAGTATGACGGGTTCCAAGTAGTCTGAGTGCCGGATGAGTGTCGACTTCCTCTGGACTTCCAGAACAACCAGATCTGTACTGATGTCACAGAATCCACCTCGGTGGACGTGCTGCTGACAAACCTCATCAGGGGCAACCTGCTTCCCTCCGCTCGCATCTGGATAACCACACGCCCTGCGGCAGCCAATCAGATCCCTGCTGAGTGTGTTGAAATGGTGACAGAGGTGAGAGGGTTCACCGACCCACAGAAGGAGGAGTACTTCAAGAAGAGATTCAGTGATGAGCTGGCCAGCAAAATCATCTCCCACATCAAGAAATCACGAAGCCTCCACATCATGTGTCACATCCCAGTCTTCTGTTGGATCATTGCTACAGTTCTGGGGGACTTCTTCAAATCATCCAAGAGTGGAGAAGAGATGCCCAGTACCATGACTCAGATATACATCTACTTCCTGAGGGTTCAGTCCATACAGGGGAACAGGAAGTATTGTGGGAGAGCTGAAACAGATCCAGATAGGATTTCAGAGAGCAGGGAGATCATTGTTTCTCTGGGAAAACTGTCTTTTCACCAGCTGGAGAAAGGCAAACTGATCTTCTACGAGGAAGACCTGGCAGAGTGTGACATCAAGATCAAAACAGCCTCAGAGTACACAGGAGTGTTCACCCAGACCTTTATAGAGGAGTGTGGGCTGTACCAGGACAAGGTGTTCTGCTTTGTCCATCTGAGCATCCAGGAGTTTCTGGCTGCCCTTTATGTCTTTCTGTCCTTCATCGACACTGGTGTCAATCTGCTGCAACCACGATCCAGGTTGTCTACTCTTGTTAGAAAGAAACCCAAGGTCCGACTCCTCTACCAGAGTGCTGTGGACAAGGCCTTACAGAGTGAGAATGGACACCTGGACTTGTTCCTCCGCTTCCTCCTGGGCCTCTCTCTGGAGACCAATCAGATTCCCCTACGACGTCTGCTGGGACAGACAGGAAGTAGCTCACAGACCAATGAAAAAACTGTGTCTTACATCAAGAAGAAGATAAATGGAAATCTCTCTCCAGAGAGAAGCATCAATCTGTTCCACTGTCTGAATGAGCTGAATGACCATTCTCTAGTGGAGGGGATACAACTGTACATGACATCAGGAAGTTTCTTCAGAAATTCCCCCTCCCCTGCTCAGTGGTCAGCTCTGGTCTTCATCTTACTGACATCAGAAGAGGAGCTGGACGTGTTTGACCTGAAGAAATACTGCTCTGCCAGTGGTCAAAGCCTCCAAAACATCTCTGTAGGTTCACTAATAACGTAATATTGTAATAATGTATTACAATACACCCAACAAAATATACATAATACTAGAATATAAAAGTTATAATAATATACAAAACATATCTGTAAGTTCACTAATAACATGCATTACACACAACAGAATATACATAATACTAGAATATAAAAAATATAATAATATATAAAACATCTCTTCATTGTGGAAAAAGCAAAAGACATGTTCTTTTCAACACAGTTCCTAACATGTTCCTGTTTATTTTCTGTGAAGGCTGAATGGCTGTCATCTGTCAGAGAGAAGCTGTAAAGCTCTGGCCTCAGTTCTCAACTCCTCTAGTCTGAGAGAGCTGGACCTGAGTGACAATGATCTGCAGGATTCAGGAGTGAAGCTACTCTCTGATGGACTGGAGAGTCCACACTGTACACTGGAAACTCTCAGGTCAGTTTGACTCTGTCTTTTGGTTTGTTTAATATTGATTCATATTGACATCCAACTCATGAACATTGACATTGTTGCGAGCACTCGGATTCTGCGAGCAGATTGTTGAGGTGGGGGGGG
>OMKN01081425.1:0-10643 GCA_900302345.1 Melanonus zugmayeri
CGCATCTGCCCCTCGGCCGACTTCACCAACCCGTCATCCTGCTCCTGGTGCGGGGAGGACGTCAGCTACGCCCCCACCCAGACCAAGCTGAGGCAGACCAAGGTGGCCCTAAACAACCTTCTGACCCGTGTCACCTACCTCATCCAGGTAGTGTGTGTGTGTGTGTGTGTTATGGAGGCAAGGAGGGTCCCCAGTGTTTACAGTCTACCTGTAACGATAACAATAATGAGAATATTCATCATCATCAACATTATTTATATAATTTATTTATATAGCACTTTTTTAAAACAAAGTTTCCAAAGTGCTTCACAAGAAAACAGAACAAAATACAGAATACAGAAGACAAATAGGATAACAATGAAACAACAGTCAAAGTAATCCACAGATTGAAAGCAGCATCAATCAAAAGCTGGTTTATAAAATTGAGAGAAATTGAAAGGAAGACACTGAGTCTGGCTCATCCCTGCTTAGCTCTACCTGCTCCTTAATGACCAAGCGTCTGCTAAATGAGTCAACAGTAAACAGTATGGATGGTTCACAAACACACCACTCTCAGTCCTTAATCGCTCCCTTTCTAAACGGAAGATCTTGTTTTCATGAAAAGCAAGTGCATTTGGTTGTACACAATGTGTTTGTATTTAGAAATGTCATATTTTAAACATTTAAACATTTTAATACATGTAAGGTTTGAGATGGAAAAACTGGCATTGCATGAGAAATAAGGACTTTGAGCTTTTATGAAAGGGTGAACCATGAAAAGGAAAACACATTTCCTGAAACAGTTGGTGGAGGGATATTCTCCATTACCCCATAAGCTCCACATCAGCAGTGACACATATAATTTAGCTTGCCATAGCTTGGCTAAACCATATCTTATGCCTTATTCATGGTGGAAAGTTATTTCATATTGAGCTTCAAGTGAATAGCAAATACCTAATATTCTGATGGTTTAAGTGAATTAAAAAAGGTAATAAAAAGGGGGATTGTTTTGACCCTGCAGGTCCAGGCCATGAATGAGGTGTCATCGCTGAGTCCGTTCCCTCCCAGATACACCAGCATCAACTTCACCACAAGCCAGTCAGGTGAGCGTGTTATACACGATAAAAAGTTCAATTTAATATCTATTAGATTTAATACCCAAATATAATTGAGAAAGAAAAGCTTCCCCTGTGCTCCTTTCCTTCTTTCTTTTCGTTTTCTTTACTTAGTCTTTTTTCTTAGTCTTTCTTCCTTGCTCTTTCTTTCTGTCCTTTCTTTTTTCTTTCCTTCTTCCATAAATAAATGTTTCTTTCTGTCTTTCTTTCTTCCTTACTCTTTCTTTCATTCTATCTTGCCTTTCTTGCTTTCTTTCTTTCGTTCCTCTTTGTCTTCCTTTCTTACTCTCATTCTTACTTCCTGTTTTCCATTGGCGTTTCCTGGACATGAGATGGCTCGAGGTTAAAATACTCTGTCAGCTCCCATTATGCTCACCCAAAAAATAAAAATCCACACAAAAATACAGAGGCTGGTGGTTGTGGGGAGCGCAAAGATAGAAAATAAGACATTGTTTTTTGAGGACACTAGTGAGTAAGAACAGACTTGCCCATAATTGGATTTGCCAAGAAATTGAAATTGACCACAGAGTTACTATCAAAAATTGTCAGTTGAAAAGGTTGGTTGAAAAGCTTCATATAAAGCTGACTGGAGGGATGTTCTGGCTGGTAAAATAGAATGGAATGTTTGGAAGATTCCGCGGCTTGTGCAAGCAAGCCAATAAAGTCACTGAAACTAAACCCTCCCTGCATGGCCATGTCCATTACAGCTCTCACACACTTTTCTGTCTTTCGAACTTGTAGTGTGGGGTGTGTTCAAATACGCTCCAAACTCGACAATGGCGTCCCCTTCTGGTCAAGGGTAGCAAGGGAACAAAAAATACAAATAAATCCAGTGAATGTTCATCCAGTGTGGGCTGGATATACTCAGTCCTGGGCAGTTGATGTAATGTCCATTATTGAATAATAATAACTATTGAATAGTAGTTGGAGGAGCAACGACTGCCGCTAAATATGCAATCTATAATTAAAATGTGTGAATGTTAATTATAATTTATTCCTCACGCACTATTATATTTGTCTGCCACAGTTCCCTCCCAGGTACCCATGATGCACCAGCTGAGCCGTGCCCCAGATTCCATCACTCTGTCCTGGCCTCAACCAGACCGACCCAATGGAGACATCCTGGAGTACCAGCTCAGATACTATGACAAGGTGTTTATATGTAATACGGCCATAGTACCAGCTCAGATACTATGACAAGGTATTTATTTGGCCCTAATTCAGCCGTAATAAGATAACTAGAAACACACACAACATTAAAACCCCAAATTATGTGTGTAACATGCACAACATTAAAACCCCAAATGATGCATGTTTTTGTTCTCTCTCTCTCTCGCCCTCTCTCTTTCCAGGGTTCAGATGAGGACAGCGCAACCAGTGTGTTCAGCGAGACGAACACTGCTACTGTCAACGCCTTGATCCCCGGCTCCATCTACGCCTTCCAGATCCGAGCTCGCAACGAGAGAGGCTACGGCCCGTACAGCCACACAATATACTTCACCACCCAGGCACTGGGTATGTCCTGGAGCACAGGCTCTGTAATTAATTAATCTAAATGAATCACATTTTAATCTCATATAAATATTTGACACAAGAAGCTAAATATTTCAATTCAAATGGATTTTGGTAGATGAGTGAATCAATGAATAGACATACATAAGCTTAAACATCAACATCTCTTTTATTTCCCATCAGGCCACAATTACAACCTAACAATAGGCTAACAGCCCTGTTAACCTCAATACTATTTCTCCAATAAACCTCTTATGCCAAAATAAACTTAGGCAACACAGTCACAACAGTTTAAAGTGCAATTTCAAATTTCTGGCCATTTTTTAAATGTAAACTTTCCATTCACCGGGCCAAGCAACCAAGCCAAGCGGGTTCTCATCTGCTTCCATCATCTTCCATCATCATCTTTAAGCTTATGACATTACTCCCTCTCCTGGCATTGTTAACGCGATTATTAAGCATTAGAAGTAACTTTTTCTATAGACAAATTAGTAGTCTACGTCACTCTAGCACCGCCCACGTTCTATTGCGCATGTCTCATGCAGAAACTAGGACGCGCTCCATAGTGAGGAAACGGCTAAGCTTAGAAACGTCGACCTGTGGAGGGCAATAATACGTAGCTTAGCGTCTACATTGTCATAATGATGTTATGTCATATATTATGTACAATGACATAATTGCACAACTTGACAATTGCGCTATGCGCAATGAAGGCAGGGTAGCTGTGTTTACGCTTGGAGCTCACAGGGCTTAGTCCCTCCTAGGACATCTACATATCGTTGAAATCAGAATGTCATTGGTTATAAGACTGGTCAGTCAGAAGTATAATTGTCTGCCATTGGCTCGATGTATATGACATTTGCAAACAATTCACTGTCGCTAGCGAATGAAGCGCTGGTTGTCTTGACTGACTCACTGTTCAGCCAATATGGGAGTAGAGGCGTAGAGGCTCGGGGGTGGGCTTGTTTTGTTCCTAAGACTTATATCTTTCTACAAACAGTACAAATGGCTAAGCAAACAAAAACAATATATACTTCACCGATTCGCAAAGTCAACAAAGGGTGTTTTATTGAGGATTTCTCAAGTTAGCGTGGTTTGTGGGACTAAATGCAGCGGCTGGTTTTGTTGGTCGGACCCTTGAGCTGGATACCAGGATTATCGTAATCGATTATGTTGATCAACTCCCAGATCACATGAAAGGTAGGAAGCGCAGATCTTCTCTCCCTGTTTTGAGTGCGCTCTTCGCACAAAGGCTGTTTGCTCTCGCTGTGTGTCTGTCCTGTCAGATTGGTTGATTGCGTTCGACTCGGGAGAAGGTTAAATAGATTTTTTAGTAACGTTATATTAATTTAAATTACTTACCCAGCCATGCAGGTGCAGTTGACGGTCAGAATACAGTTGTTTTTCTTGTGCATAATGACCCAGACCTTGTACGTCTGTCCTCTTGCTCTGTCTTTGGCTAGACAGCACCTCAGTTTTAAGAGCCAAGTTTTCAATTTTGTAATCATGAAATAGTATGTCCTGGACATGATTGTCAGTAACATAGCCGTATGCATCCAGAGTCATGTAGGATTTCAAGTTCTCCCTGGAATAAAGACTTGGAGTGTCGATCAGGTATGAATGGATATCTGGCCACTGAAGACTGGGCCATTTTGTCTCGTCATTAATCCACTCACCGGCGCCTAAAGCGTATGGGTCATCAGGACGTATCCCATTCACCAACGTTACTTTTCTAGCATAACTTGTTTATCACTGGGTGACAAGCTATTGTAGTATGTAGAAAACATCTGAAGTTTGCTAGCCGTCTAGTCGTCAATCACCGTCGGGTGACGGTAGCGCTAGATTCACTTCACGCTCTTCCTTGCACGCACCCGCCTTGCATATAAACAAATAAGAACCCTATAATATAGAAATATCTAATATTTTTCTATAACATGTAGGCACCAGGGGCGTAGCTATGGGTGGGCCTGGGTGGGCCCACTTCTTGCCCAGGCCCACCCAAGCCAATCAAGCTGCTCCGGGTTTTTTTGCCCCTTAGTCGCGCCGGCAGCAACCCTGTACGCACCGCGCCTACCACGAGTGAAGCGCCAACAACCGCGAATAGAGTGAACACTACCAATGCCCATCCACTTTCATCCAGGCCCAGAAAATGGCTATTACAAGCGTATTACCTTTACAAATCCAATGTCTCTTTTTCATTTCTGAACACATTCATCTCTAAATTGATCTTGATGATCTTGATGAATCTGAATCGGTTTTTCTCTTAGAAATCAGATGTCTTTCCTGATATTTGATAGTCACCACAGACGTCTCTCTTATCCCTTTGTCCCCAGAAGAGCGCTCCCAACAGATACAGAACCGCCTGCCGCTATTGGTCGGTTCGGTGATGGGCGGGGCAGCCTTCCTATTGGTGGTGGCCGCAATCGTAGTCGTCGTGGTTTTCCGTAGGTGAGTGGTCGTTCAATCCATCATTTGATCCATTGAGAAAACCGTGTGTTCATGCTTTCTGTTTGTGTATGTTTGTGTCAGTAAAAGGAGAGAGAGCCCATACAGTGATAGACTCCAGAGATACATCAGCAACAGAGGTGAGTATTAAATATGTCAGGAAAGGTATCTTCATGTATTGCATACTATGTCTCTAGTCCCATTCAACGTTCTACTCTTACAGTAATAATTATTTTCATACAGTGAAAAGAATAAGTTAAGTTTACAGTTTTCCTGGATTCACTAGTTTTTGTTTCCAGGTGGAGTTAAGTACTACGTGGACCCATCAACTTACGAGGACCCCAGTGAGGCGGTCAAAGAGTTTGCCCGAGAGATAGACCCCACTCACCTTAAAATTGAGGAAGTCATCGGTGCAGGTAAGAACCAGTAACCAGTAAAACATGAAACTATCCTCAACATAATTCAATTAATCTAAACCAGTGGTTTCCAAACTGGGGGTCGGGACCCATAAGTAGCTTACAGCAGGGGTCCAAGTCAAACATTTGGATGGACATTTTTTTTTAAAATATATATGCATGCCTTGCACAGAAAAGTCACATGATTTCACACAGCATTATTTTTTCCCCACTGCATTTGTGCCAAGTCCCGCCCTACTCTGCCTCTGATTGACTTACTCTGATATTTCACCCTAACCTTAACCAATCATCACCTCCAACCTAAACCTAGGGCGGAACTTGGCACAAATGCGGTGGTCGGTGGGGGACAAAATAAAGTGATTTCACATTAGCCCCGTTTACACAGCCGTTTCAATGCGGGAATGTTGGGGCAATATTCCGGCTCGCCTTCTGTGTAAAAGGTACGAAGCTGGAATGGGGGGGGGCAAGTTGTTGCGGCAATATGCTGGGAAGGGAGGAGGTAAAATTGCCGCATTCACGCCTCTGTTCCGGAATGCCGGCTGTCCCTTTTACCGTCACCGCGTCCTGACTGAATGCGATGCGAGCATCAGTGACAAAATCAATTTGATTGCTTTATTTTCTATTGAATGTCCTGACCAGACCGAGTGAAAGTAAGTTAGAGTTTAGTTCATGGCAACAGAATTGCATATTTAACAGATTCAATGCGGACAGAGAGCATCCGATGTGAGGCGAGGGGGTCATTTTTGGAGCCCATTCTGTCTGTGTTTTTTGCGTGTGTGTGTATGTGATGACGTCATCAACGGCGCGTCGATGTTACGTTGACTTTATTGATAGAAAAGTTGACTTTTCTATCAATAAAGTCGAAAAAAACAGAAATCGTGCAACCCCTAGCATGCCTACATGCCATTCATTCGATCAGAGACTGAAAAGGCAAATTACTGTAACTGTATTGATGCCTGTCTCCCTCCCAACTTTGACCCACACCAGTATTCCTACCGAGCAAATAGATCTACTGAAGACGCCATAGCCACAGCCCTACATACTGCTCTATGCCACCTGGAGCAGCAGGGGAGTTATGTGAGAATACTTGTTGTAGATTACAGCTCGGCTTTTAACACAATCATCCCAGACATACTGGTGGTCAAGCTGTCAGACTTAGGCCTCCTCCCACTCATCTGTTCCTGGATAAAGGACTTCCTGACAAATCGCCCTCAGACAGTGAAACTCGGTCCCCACCTCTCCTTCTCCCGCACACTCAGCACCGGCTCTCCCCAGGGATGTGTGCTGAGCCCCCTACTCTATTCCCTTTACACACACGATGCACTCCCGCCCACCCTGGAAACACCATTGTCAAATTTGCCGACAACACCACTGTGATTGGGCTGATCTCAGGAGGCGATGAAGGGAACTACAGGAACGAGGTCCTGGAACTGACACCGTGGTGTTCAGCAAACAACCTGGCACTGAACTCCACAAAAACAATAGCAGTCATCATCGACTTCAGGAGGAACAGGGCTGACCTCACCCCCCTATATCAACGGCGACTGTGTAGAGAGGGTCCACATCTTCAAGTTTCTCGGCATTCTCATCTCTGCGGACCTCTCCTGGTCTGCAAACACCACGGCAGTCATCAAGAAGGCCCAGCAGCGATTACACTTCCTGAGGGTGCTCAGGAGGAACAACCTGGATGGAAAGCTGCTGGAGACCTTCTACAGATCCTGCATTGAGAGCCTGCTGACGTACTGCATCTCGGTGTGGTACACCAGCTGCACTGAAGCGGACAGGAAGAGGCTGCAGAGAGTGGTTAAGACAGCATAGAAAATCGTCGGCCGCCCTCTCCTCTCCCTGGATGACATCTCCAACTCCCGCTGTCTTAACAGAGCGAGGAACATTGTTAAGGACAATTCACACCCGAGCCACCACCTGTTGCCCTCTGGAAGGCGCTACAGGTGCATCAAGGCGAGGACAAATAGACTCAAGAACAGTTTCATCCCTAGAGCCATAACCTTGTTAAATGCAAACATGCACTAACCCCACTCCTGCTATTTATTTATTTGCAATAACATGCATAAGGCACTTTATGCTATTTAATACGTCATTTTATAAGCTATTTTATATGTTTTATGTATGGTGAGTGTGTATGCATGATGAGTGTGTTGAATGTTGAATGTTGTTAGTGAATGTTCATTTTATGTGGTCTGCAATTTAGGGCTGAGCTTCTTTAATCTCGTTGTACTCTTGTACTATGTACCTTTGTATAATGACAATAAATCCGATTCTATTCTATTCTATGAGCAATAAACAGAGAAATGTAAATTATCTCACCTTTCTTATATGATCATGAGAACATTTGGCTTATTGTACTGCACAAAATATTTGACTGGTCCAGAAGTGGTCCTCCACGGACTGGCTCATGGTATGAAACCGTGTGGGAATCCCCTGATCAAATTGACCCATTCATTGACTTCTCCCTCCAATGCAGCCCAGCTGGGGGAGGTGTCTCGGGGTCGGTACCGCCCAATGGGCCGCAGGGAGCTGCTGGTGGCGGTGAAGACCCTGCGCTGGGGGGTGACAGACCGGGAGAAGGGCATGTTCCTCAGCGAGGCAGGGGTCCTGGGCCAGTTCGACCACCCCAACGTGCTGAAGCTGGAGGGGGTGGTGACGCGCATACAGCCAGAGAGGATCATCACCGAGTTCATGGAGAACGGACCCCTGGATGCATTTCTCAGGGTGAGGGATGGTCTCTACTGCATGGGGGATTTCCTATCAGCTGTCTGTGGTCTCCTCTTCCTCCAACAGCCATCTTGGTTCTAAACACAAGCTAGGTTTAGAATCACGTGCCCGGTGGAATTGAGATTCTGAAGCAGCGGCGGCAATTATTTTCAAATGTATGTAGCGGAAACCTTGTATAGGGTACACATGTGGTTCCCAGGGGTGTATGTGGGAAGATTTCACAAATATCATTCAGAAATATGGGTCAATTAAGGGAATTTATTTCTGAAATTTCTGAATGTTGTATTATAACTGTGGCCTATTCTGAAGATACTTTGAACAATTTATTTCCATCTGTCGCATGCTGCTCATATATTTAGGCAGTACAGAACAACAACAAAAAACGTTGGGAACCACTGCTCTAAGCTGTCCCTATGAAGTCAACCCAAGCCAATTTTTATTTGTATCAAGCCCTCACAGTTGGAGTCTGAGCTTCACAGGCCCGCATTACACACACCCACCCCCTAACCCTAATCCCTCTAAGGGAAAAAAAGTGAAAACTCCCCAAATCCCCAAAAGGGAGGAATCACTGAGAAGGAACAGAGAAGAGGTGATCCCTCCTTCCCAGGACAGTTGGGAGGGTTTCACATGATGTCACACACATTCCAAGCCGCCATATTTATACTTTTCACCATTATAATAAGAACAACTGGTTGTTTGGTGATTCTAGAATTTTTGGTCAAGAAGTACCAAGATGGCAGCTTGGAGTGTGCTTTTGGAACTTCATGAGCACATGATTGAAACTTGTGGCCGAATGGCCAGACATTGGCCATTATAATAAGGTTAGTGAGATGATACCATACATCTCTAATATACTCCTATCTATCCACCTCCTGCTCCTCCTCTTTCCAGGAGAATGAAGACCAGTTCAGCGTTCTCCAGCTGGTGGGGATGGTGCGGGGCGTGGGCGCGGGCATGCGCTACCTCTCCGAGAGGAACTTTGTCCACCGCGACCTGGCAGCCAGGAACGTGCTGGTCAACTCCAACCTGGTGTGCAAGGTGTCCGACTTTGGCCTGTCCAGACTTATGAGGGGCCTGGATCACAACATGCCCACCTACACCGCCTCACTGGTATGTACGGCCAAACAGATGCTAATATGCTAAATATATATGATTACATATATACTGTATGTTATACTGTACATATTTCTTACCTTACAGTATGAATATTTGATATATGATTTAAATACGAGTATATTACACATTTTATAGTGATGATTATGATATTACATATATATTTCATATATTCATATTCCATACCTTACAGTGTGAATAAATGGGGAATGTAAAGGCTTCAGCCACACTATATACCTGACTCCTCCCTTTACTTTTTATTTAAATCAATTTGATTGTACATTGTATTTAATCTATCAATACAGAAGGATCTGTCATCCACCTTTTTTAAACACACGGAATACTCAAACATGATTGGAGTAAATTATGATGTGTGCCATATTTCAGTCCTGAATTTGTAACACATTGATCACACATCACCCATCATCAACTCAGATGCATATTGACATCTGCAATAGTTACTGACCCCGTTTTCACCGCGTCCCCTCTATCCCCCACCAGGGCAGCAAGATCCCTGTGCGCTGGACGGCTCCGGAGGCCTTCCAGCACCGCAAGTTCAGCTCAGCCAGCGACATCTGGAGCTTCGGGGTGCTCATGTGGGAGGTGATGTCGTACGGAGAGCGGCCGTACTGGGACATGAGCAACCAGGAGGTGAGTCGGGGAGGAGCAGAGTCGTTTTATGCAAGAAGTAATGTATGAAGAAGAAGTGTTTAGGAGATAGTGGAGCAGAGTGTGGAGATAGTAGTGAAAGGAAAGTAGACGTCTGTGTTTAATAGATGTGTTTGAACCGTGACAGGGACTTGGGCAGATAAAATGAATACTTGATGTTCTTCCAGTGGCTCTAAAAGACACCCTCTGGGCACTGTGACCTTGAGTTTTAAAAGACCCCTCTTCTTCGTTTTACTATTTTATTCATAAAACAAATAATTATTCATATAAACCTTTTATTTTATGTTCTTCTTTTTCGTCTCCCTTCCTCTCTCTGTCTCTCTCTCTCTCACTCTCTCCCCTCCCCCCTCTCTCTCTCTCTACAGGTGATGAAGGCGGTAGCAGACCAGTACCGTCTCCCAGCTCCGGTCAACTGTCCCCCGGCCCTCCACTCCCTCATGCTGCAGTGCTGGCAGGCTGACCGGGGGGAGCGGCCCGGCTTCGATTCCCTACTGTCCTCCCTGGACCGTCTCATCCGCCACCCCGCCTCCCTCAAGTCAGAGCACACGCGGTAAGAGAGAAAGAGAGAGTGTGTGGGGGTGTGTGAGGGGTGGTGGGTGGTTGGGTGTGGTTGAGGGTATGAGTGTCTGTCTGTCAGTCTGAGTGTGTGTGTGTGGGGGGG
>OMKN01081425.1:16913-27066 GCA_900302345.1 Melanonus zugmayeri
CTGTCCCGCCGTCACTCGCTCGCCCGCACCCGCCGCGCCCGCCCCCCACCGACAGAGAGACCTGACACGCAGCGGGAGACGCGGACAGCGTGACGGAGACACAAGGTCGTCCACCGGCTGCCGCTCCCCAGCGGCGCCTAGCGAGGCTCCCGGGGGACGGAGGGGGCTCCTGGCCGTCTAGATGCGCCCTGAGGCGGCTCGGCTCGGTTCGTCCGGATAGCAAAGCATTTTGTAACTCACCATTCAGTGACCAATTCAAATTAATCGGACTATGCTGACTGCAGCGTGCGCCATTGTCGTGGAAATGAGAGCTCATTTGAAATGGGCGGAGCCAGGGAGAAGTCAATCAAAACGGGACCTGACACATCCACACCGTCTTGGCAAAGTGCCAACAGCACAATAAGCAGCATTTTTTATTTAGATTTTCTAATAGCTATGAGCGGTTTTTTTCACTCCAATTTTTGTGGATGCTTAATGAGACACCCAACTATAATATCATATATGCGTTTTTATTATTTCAAGCCAGGTGTCCAGACACTTTAACATTGAAATTGTGTGCAACAGGTGAGCACATCCTGTCCTTTGCTGCGTGCATGGGGAACGAAGCCATAATGACCATGTTGATCGATGCCGGAGCCAGCACAAGGGTCCAGGATTCCCGTGGTACGAACCAATCATCATCTATCTCTTCCTCTCTTCCACTCTTTATATATAGAGGTTCAGGAAAATGGCACTTTCGATTTCAGTCCTACTATGCTATACCATCAAAAGCTATTCATCTCACTCTCCCTCAATCTCACTTCCAGGGAACACAGTGCTTCACATTTTAGTTCTGCAGCCCAACAAGACCATAGCGTGCCAGGCCATGGACCTGATCATGGCGCGTGACATAGAGCTGGACCATTCCCTGCCCCTGGACATGGTGCCCAACTACAGGGAGCTCACCCCTTTCAAAATGGCTGCCAAGGAGGGCAACATTGTGGTGAGGGGGGTGGGGGCAGGGATACAGGGCGAGAGTACAACAACAACACAAAAAACTAAAACACAAACATAAAAGATACAAAATAAATTGTAAACAAAACAACATTATGTCAAAACATCAACATTATGGGATAATTTATGCCATGAATAAGGCTATTATTGGACAAATTCTATCCTTTGTTGTTTTGACTGACAATCTGCTGCTTCTTCTTTTGCTCACTCAACTCTCACTACCTCTTCATCTCTTCCACTTGTTCTGATTGTCGTGTCTCCTCTTTCTGCATTTCCGTCTCCCTCTCGTTCCTTTTTATTGTCCAGGCATTCCAGCACTTGGTGAACAAGAGGCGTGTGCTGCAGTGGAGCCTGGGCCCGTTGACCTCTAACCTCTACGACCTGTCAGAGATCGACTCCTGGGCAGACAACCTGTCCGTGCTGGAGCTCATTGTGGGAAGCCACCAGAGAGAGGTGGGCCACGCTATATTATTAGGGGAATAACATCAATAAATACATCCATGAAATGGAAGATACAAATAATAAAAAATAAATACAAAAATATCTAAAAATAAATGTGACTTTTCAGTATATATTTGTACATTTGAAATGTCTTAAGATGTATGTGTTGTGTTGTGTACGTTTGCAGGCCAGGAGGATTCTTGAAGTGACACCTGTTAGACAGCTAGTCAGTCTGAAGTGGAACCTTTATGGAAAGCACTACTTCAGGTAGAGAACTATAGCTCCACTGGCCTCTTAAATGTGTACTAAATTCATTATTTTTAGCACTGTTATTATAGTGATGCACTTTCTCACTCTTTTTTATAGGCTCCTGCTGGTACTGTATCTACTGTACATCGGGACTTTCACACTTTGTTGTGTATTCCGCCCCCTAAAGGACGCTCCAGAGAACTACACCACCTCTGAGATGGACAAAACCATCCGAGTGCAGAAAACACTGAGCGTGAGTTGAACCTTTGCTGAATGTTTGGCATTTTCACAGCAGAAAACCAAGAGTTAGCCAGCAATTACATTAGCTGGCGAACAAACATTTTAATGTATTATCTATCCATCTAGATTATGGTGAAATATAATACAAATTCAAAGATGTATTTAAGATATTCAAACAATAGGCCTACATGTTTATACAAATATATATTTAAAAAACATTTCCAGTTAGCAACTTCATAATCAGCAAGGCACATAAAAAAAGATACCGCCAGCCATTATATAAGTTATTACCATCGATCACCATTACCGTTGATTAAACAGATGTGTCCCCCTGTAGGAGAGTTACGTGACCTATGAAGACAACTTGCGGCTAGCCGGAGAGATCATCAGTGTCCTGGGAGCCATCCTCATCTTACTGCTAGAGGTCAGTTCAGTTCAAGCACACAAGGTCATGAATATGAATGAGGTAGGCTCTACTATCAGCCACTTTATTTGGATTAAATGTTTTGACTCAATCAAAACACAATTTAATCAAAGGAAAGTGGGATGAGAAAAACGATTTCTGATTACAGCTTTAAAGTTTTGTACAATGTTGCAGTATGAAGTACTTAAGTTATTTACTACTCCACTTTAGTAGGCTACTTCATACTACTACATAGCTCGAGTAGCCCACCTCTAGTAGGTTTACTTTTTCTGTATAGCCTCTCTTTTCTTTTCTCTTTTCTGAGGGCGTTTATTTTCAATATAGTCATATTTTTCTACAGTGTGAGTGTAACCAAATTGTATTTTTGTATTTTCCTACAGATTCCGGATATACTGAGAGTAGGGGCAAAGCGGTACTTTGGTCAGACAGCCCTGGGAGGCCCCTTTCACGTCATTCTGTAAGTCAGGGTGCAAATTATGGGGGGGCCCGCGGGGTTAAGAATTACAATTTAAATTATTCTTGAGCTACACCTGTGTTTTTCCTACTGTGAAAGGGTTCTGTAGCCCACCCCAAAAACTGTATTTGCGCTAAAATTCCTGCAAAAATGTTGTGGTACTTGTGCACTCTCACGTCCCCTCCGATACGGACACCAAACATACATCATTATATTACATGATATTATTACACTTCTGTAGGCTATGGAAGTTTTTTTGTTTTGTTCCTAGCTGCGATGTGTCGCATTTATGGTCTATGGTGTGAAAACCTTTTTTTAATTCTTAATGAAAAATTGGAAAACCTCCTCAATGTCACAGTATAATTCACACCCTACTGTAAGCCTATAGCCTACATGTGTAAAGGCCTACGTCTGTTTGTGTTTTAGCATCAGTTACGCGTGCCTGGTGGTGCTGCTGTGTATCATGCGTGCTAGTGAGCTGAGCGGGGAGGATGTGCTCATGGCGCTGTGTTTGGTCCTGGGCTGGAGTAACGTCATGTTCTTCGCCAGGGGCTTCCAGATGCTGGGACCCTACGTCATCATGATCCAGAAGGTATGGAGCTGGAGTAAGCGGGACAACTAGGACTTCATATATATATATATATATATATATATATATATATACACAGACACACATGGACACACACGGGACAACTAGGACTTTATATAATGTATATACACACAGACACACATGGGACAACTAGGACTTCATACACACACACACAGACACACATGCATTCATTTTTTACCCTCATCTATCTTATTAATTTATTAACCATATATTTGATTATTTTACTATTATTTATATATATAAGGGTCATATTTATTATAGAATATAAATATTATGTATCATATGTATTTGTGTATATGTATATTTAAAAGGCCCTGGACACGTGGCTTGAAATAATAAAAATGCATATATGATATCATAGTTGGGTGTCTCATTAAGCATCCACAAAAATCGGAGTGAAATTTTTTTTCATAACCATTAGAAAGCCTCGATCAAAAAAGCTGCTAATTTTGCTGTTGACACTTTGCCAAGAACATGGTCAGATCCAGTTTTGATTGACTTCTCCCTGGCTCCGCCTATGTCAAACAATCTCTCATTTCTATGACACGGCGCACGCTGCAGTCGGTGTAGTCCAGCCCTATATGTTTGAGCCGTGTGATTCATCAGAGGATGAGGCCTCAAAACAATTCATTTGAATTGGTCACTGAATGGTGAGTTACAAAATGCTTTGCTATCCGGACGAACTGAGCTGAGCCGCCCACGGATTCCCCTAGTAGTGGCAAGCGAAGAGGGAAAAGTCCAGTGGCTCCGATTGGATCGCGTCATAAATCTCGAGCATAATCCCGCCCAATTCAAACCCAAAATCAGGAAAGAATAAAAAACGTAATTCACAATATTTCAGACATAGATTGAAACTAATGTCTAATACTATTTAGATGCTGTATGTATATAAGACCCTAAATTACATAGTTGGAAGGTTAGAAGGTTATTGTTGATTTGGGTGTCCAGGGCCTTTAATGTATGTAGGCCTATGTATTGAATGTATTTGTTATTTTGTATTGTATTTGTTAACATACTCTTATATTTTTATTAGTTAATATTATTATTATTGTTATTATTATCGTTATGTTCCATCACTTCTCAGTTAATCTGATGTGTTGCTGTGTTTCTCGTCTCTCTCTAGATTATATTTGGAGACCTGACTAAATTCATGTGGCTCAGTTTCATTGTCCTCATTGGGTTTTCCACATGTGAGTAAAGTCTGGTGAACTTTTACAAAACCAAAGCATATCCTTAAATTGACACCCACACACAGTGTTAATGGACATATCACTACTCACTAACCCTAACACTAACCCTAGTTGAGATTTAAGTAATATGCAATATTCTTTCTACAATTCCCTTGTGTATATTTATTTTATATGTAGTAATATTAATATACTGTATATTATATATAGGCCTAAGTCAAATTCAATTGTATTGTATTGCATATTGTATGGTGTTTCTTGAATGTTCATTGTCTCACCTTATTCTATAGTTCTATAGTTCTATGTTTGTATTAATTAAACTTCCTCTCTGTGTAAATGTACTTGGTCCTAGGCATCCACCTCAATACATTTACTCTAACACATTCCCCATCTCTTTGTCTCTCTGTTGTGGGTTGCCACGGCAGCACTGTGGATGGTGTACATGACCCAGGACCCAGAGTCCATCCCCCCGTACCGCTCCTTCCCCATCACGCTGTTCTCCCAGTTTGAGCTCAGCGTGGGCCTTATCGACCTGCCTGTGGACCACACCTTCTATACACCCCCCATCGTCCACGTGCTGCACTGCACCTTCTCTGTGGTGTCCTACATCCTGCTGCTCAACCTGCTCATCGCCATGATGAGTGACACCCACTGGCGGGTGGCCCAGGAGAGGGACGAGCTCTGGAGGACGCAGGTATGTAGTGTGTGTTCGCGCGCACACACACACACACAAATACATGCACACACATTTGATTTTATACATTTGACAAATTGTGGTAAATATTGATAAAGACATTAGAAAAAAAATATGACACACGCACACTTGTAAATGCACAAAATCATGGAGGATGAGATCATTGCAATTATTTCAAAAAATTCATGTTTATTTTACAAATTTGAACAATAGTGGTATTGTGGTAAACACACACTTCTACATTTTTCAACTCAGATGGTACTCTGTGTGTGTGTGTGTGTGTGCTGCTGTCCAGGTGGTGGCCACCACTCTGATGCTAGAGAGAAGGCTTCCTCGTTGCCTGTGGCCTCGGCTGGGGGTGTGTGGTCTCAACTACGGTCTGAAGGAGTACTGGTACCTGAGGTGAGGAACCACCACAGACCTTCTGGCTAGTGGCATTGAAATTATTCTGTAAATATATGCTTTGGATACATATCATGCATATAAAATAAATGGGGTGTAACAATGACACAAATCCGGTTCCCTCGTATCGAAGTCAGGTTTTTGGATGGGTTTTTGGTAAGATGCCTGAAATAAGGTCTGTGGTTAACACAAGCTTAAGAGATTTTCACGTTTTGTTCTACGACATAAAATACATCAGTAAATACCCCACTTGTAGTGCTTGGCTTTTTGTCGAGGGAACCCAGGGCGACGCTAACTTCTGTATTGGCCTACAAATATGTCATCCCTGCACCACTCTATTGGAGAGAGTTCTCTCTGCCCCCTCCTCCCCAGACTTGAAGCTCCCGCGTGTTGCCAGGTTGAGGACACTGAACAAACATGAACGCAACGCTTTTTAGGTTGGGTAGAATCTATTACAATCTCAGTTGATCCAGTTTGTTTGCTTGCTTCCATGGCTGCAGCATGCTGTGTTTGTGTGCCAATTTGTTTCATATCTGGCAACCCGGGGGAACTCAGAGAATAGAAAACACACAGACCAAAATAAAAACATATGTTCCGGCTCGGGCCTTTACTATGAAGCAAGTTCAACATACCCAGGATATATTTTCGTTAACTGGCTTCACTAAGCCTAACAACCGCAATCACGCATACACGGTGTCACGATGGTGGTCAGCAACTCGTTAGTCAACCCAGGTTTTCCCAATTGCATGTTCACAGAAAAGGGGTGGGGTTTGCACCATATGACCAATCGCAAACATGGACTAATCTATAATCCAGGCTAAAAGCAACACAGTTGCTTTTACGCATTCTGACTGAATGCGTAAATTAATAGGCTTATCAATATCACTGCCCCATTATTAATGGTAGATCTGACTATAATTACAATTGTGTATTCCATTAAATTAATGTGTTGCTTAGATGTAATATTCTTATGGTGTTTAAGACAATTTTAGCCTTGTTATTTCAGCTGCAACCCCGGCAGTGTTAAACGGTCTTGGGAGCAAATAAAGAATAAATATAAAAACATCAAGTCAAGTCAAGTCAAGTCAATTTTATTTGTATAGCCCTTAATCACAGTTACAGTCTCAAAGGGCTTGAGACTGTAAAAAAGAAACATAATTCAAACCTCAATCACTCATCGACATGTCTCTGCTGAGAATCTATATCTTTCATATAGATACTCGTCAGGGTCTCTAAAAACTCTTATCTTCCTAAGAGACCTTCTCACTATTCGCACACCAAAGTCCACGGGATCTTCTATGGTGATGCCATTTTCCAAGAGAATTGATTGGTCTGTAGGCGGTGATTTTATACGTGTTGATCTGTTGTTTAGAAGCTACAGTACATTTGTTACATATAGCACCTTTAAACATTTCAAGCATACATGCATACATTATTTTATATAATTGTATAAAAAATACAGCAAATACATTTGCTGTACATTTGCAGAAATTCTTCCCCTGAAAAATAAAATACACAATGTATCAGTTGAACCATTTAGAGCTCTTCCTGTCCTCATCTTCCTATCCTCGTCTTCCTGTCCTCGTCTTCCTTCCGCAGAGTGGAGGACAGAAACGACCTGATGGTGCAGAAGATGCGGCGCTACATCAACGCCTTCGCTAAGGAAGGCGAGGGAGGTGCAGCAGAGAAAGAAGATGTGGAGAAGGGAGGAGAATGCGGCCCAGAGCTCAGGAGCAACAAGCAGAGGAGGGGCTTCACCAGCAAGTCCCATGCAGCTTGGCAGGCCATCCGCCGCAGCGCTCTGAGTATGGACCTGGAGCCCGAGGAGGAAGAAGAGGTGGACGAGGTGCAGGACATCCGATTCGTCTAGTAGAAGTAGATTTTGTCCGAAAGACTCGTGGCCTTATCTGCGGAAACCCTCTGGTTCTCTTTCCTCTTTGTTCATCTTTAACGTTAAAGCACTAAAAGAAGAAGACATCTATTTGTTTTTTTAATGTCTGTACATAGCCATCAGTGCAGTTTAATGCAGTATTAGGCCATAGAAATGAATATATGTATTATTTTTATAGAAGAAACTAAATTGATATTGATGAAGAAATATGCTGTGCTATGTTGTATGTATGTGTAAAGGACCAATGTATGATAAGATTAAATGAAGTTATATTTAGGGAAGGCTTGATTATTTTTGGTCACAGCCAAAACGTATCAGCAACAAAGGTCAGACTATTGCACTTGTTTGTTTGTTATTACAGTTTGTTATTACAGTATGTGTGTTTGTTTGTTTCTGTGTGCGTTTGTTTTTTAGTGCTTGTTTTGTTTTGGTTATTTGTTAATTTTTTGTTCCTGTTTTTTTTTTGTTTTTTATGTTTCATTGGTTATAATGTTAATAATATAAGAACTTAAAATGGTTTTGGCTGGATCGACTCGGCTTCTGAGTAAGGATTTCTGTAATGTACAGCAAATGTACAAACACAATATAACCATCCTTAAATGTTAAAACATCTTTATTTCCAAAATAGGCACAGGATACTGTATATCAAAAGCAAATATGCAAAAAAAGTTTATATTATTAGTTGAATACAATGAATAATTGAATAATACAAAATTCAGCTACAAACTTAAGAAAAAATCTAAAATCTGAAAAATGGATTATATCAAACCACATAAGTAGATTAAGTGGTTTCTATTGATGATTAAAAAAAATAGGCACTGTTTTATAGAAGAATGCTCGAGTGGGTAAATGAGTATAGTACAAAATCAAACAAATCATTCAGATTATCTGCATTATAATGATAACGACATTATTAGGCCTATTCACTGCATATAGTCTATTCAGTTGGTAATAAGGTGCTGGACTTTGAGTTAAAAGGATTTTGCGAGTTTGCCGCATCAATCAGTTTGATCATACTTGTTAATAGCACAGCATATAAATGACAATGACACACAAGCCTTTAGCTAGAGCATAGGTAGTCCTATGCCTCAGTGAATCAGGTCCCCCGGTGATGATGTCACGCCTGCCGCTGACAAATGAAGAGGCTTTGATATAAACAGCGGGAGCTGCGCCAGTGGCTAGGCACATTCTTGTCCAGTACAGCACACATACCGTCACGTCTTTCTCCTTCAATAGGCCACTGACTACGGAAAGAAAGCAGAACATATGGAGTTTTAGAGGATGATGATCATGTGTGTGTGTGTGTGCGTGCGTGTGTGCGTGATCCAGCTAGTTCCTGTAACTGACAGTGGTGAGGAAATGTGCTTGTGAATGCACTGCGCTGTACAGTGATCTTTCCACTGTCAAAATAAAGGCATGCCTTATATCAATTCACACTTATTTCCAGTAATAAGTAGAAATCCTGTGCTTTTCTCACCTCTCGACTAGCCCTTCGTTGTTTACCCACATCCATTGACTACGGTAGGTTAGGCCAATCCAGTAGCCAATGACAGCTTTGTCAAACAGAAATTGCTGGAGAGAAAAAACATAACGTTATATTTTCATAGGGTTATATTTTTTACAGATATGCTGGAGAAGAGGACATTTCCAGGTATGCTATTAGAGGAGAAGAGGACATGGGAAAGGAAGAAAGTATTGATGTTACCTGCATTCCCTGGTTAGAGATCACAACCAGGTCTCCCTTAACACCATTGCAGAATTTCCTGCTTGAATTCCAATCGTGTCTTTCTTTGGACAGGTAGAAGCAAGAGTTGTCAAAGAACACCCAGTCGTCAGGACATCGATGACTGTCAGGGGCTGTGAGGGAAAAACAGACAGACACACACATGCACACAGACAGACAGAAAAGCAGACACACACCCACACAGATAAGCAGGCAGAGATTGTCTTGAGTTGAGAATGTAACAAGAAGAATGAATTGTTCATTTTGTTAAAATAAAAAATGTGCCACTCACATTTGGTGACTTTCTGAATTGGATTCTGGGGCACACAGACATGGGGGTGCGGAGGCTCGAGTTTCACTACGCCAGTGGTCACCTGGACAGACTGCTCTGGGCAGACTGCTAGATACATGTTGCAGAGAACAGCAGAAGTGTTTTTCTCTTTCTATTACACATCCATCTAATGTAACAGGACCTATTTCAGATAAAGTCAGCTCTGCTTTAAAGGTGCTGTAGGTAAGATTTAAGAGCTATTACTTGAGTGTAATTTGTTAAAAACGGCACAACCACCCGTCAGATATTAGTGAGTGAAATGCACTGATTAGACTGATTAGATTTTAGGCCGCTCCCGGCTCATTCATGACCAATCAGGGCATCTATTCAGTGATTGGTTCGAGGAATCCATCTTGCCTGTTGTAACGACCCTCTCTCTGGCTGTGTCCCGAATGGAAGGCAGCTGCCTGCTGCCTTGCTGTATAGTGAGGCAGTATCCTTTGGAGGCAGTGTTTTTGTATGAGGTAATCTGTAAAGGAGTCTGGATTGAGACGGACTTCCAAGGCAGCAATGC
>OMKN01081426.1:0-16365 GCA_900302345.1 Melanonus zugmayeri
CACGGCTCGATGAGTCATTCTATCCAACCAGAAAATTAAAAAAAGTGAAGTTGATATTGCATATCCCACATACATAGGTAGGAGAAGAGTCGTTTTGCAACAGGTGCATTTTATTCACGGACATGGAGGGAAGCTGTACAAGTCGCCATCATGCCTTTCACGTCTTTCATGTAGTGCGCTCATTACAGGACAACAATCTCCTGCCATGTGAACACACCCCTAATGACCTCCAACTGTCTGGGTGGTGAACCATTTGATATAGTGTTCACAGTATATCACGTCGGTCTTTCCATGGGTCAGGGTTCATGCTCAGAAAGTAATTCTTCCCTTCAACCAAACGGAGCCAGCCTGACACTAGTGTTAAAGCAGCAATATACATGAATACAACCGGAATGAGACAACATTACTATGCTATTTCTTTATGACCGTTATTGAAAGTGCAAAAGGGAACGGAAAAGAGATTGAAAAAAAATCTGGCAAAATATTAATAAATGAACAGGTAAACAGAAAAAAATGGATAATAAAAACGTAGAACTTAATATTAATGACGTGTTGGTGAAAGATCCTCTCATCCTGGCTACTGAACTCAACGGCATCAAATCTCCTTCCCCCGAGTGCCCATTAGTGGTCCCGCAAGGCTCCATATTGGACCAATCCTGTTTTACTTATACATTAATGATCTGCCAAATGTATGCCAAAATAACAACATTCAAATGTATGTGGACTAGGACTGCAAAAACTGCCCTAGAAGCCTCACAAAGTCTCACATCTGCACTGACCCATGTGCAGGAACAACTCACCAACTCATGCCTGTATGCATGACATTCTCAAAACAATCAACTGAAAGGACACACTAACATTTCTGAAAGGAGAAGAGCTCAAATTTGTTCAAGAATTCAAGTACCTTGGTATCATACTGGATTCCACACTGTCATTTAAAAATCATGTAAAAAAGGTATCAAAAACGATTCAATTCAATCTCCACAACTTCAGGCAAATTAGATCATCATTAACGGTAAATGCTGCCAGGATCTTTCTTCACTCGATGATCCTCTCCCATATCGAATACTGCTTCACAAGCCATGAAGATCTTCGACAGAAAGCCGTCTTCCTTCCACCACTGCAATATCCTAGAGAAACATAACCTCCTAAGTTGCGAGAACAACTTTAAAACATTTAAATATGCATGCTCTATATTTAAGTCACTGCATGGACTTGCCTCACCCCCTTTAAATGAATACGGCAAACCAGTGAAAGTACCAGAGAAATACCAGTGAAACCACTACAAAGGCCTCTACTAGAGGAGACTGTGAGGTGCCCCACAGACGCACCACTTTTGGACAGACCGTGTTGTCAGTTAAGGGCAGTAAGATCCGGAACAGAAGACCGCCTACAATAAGCGAATGCCCCACTCTCCCCACGTTTAAGGACCATCTAAAAAAATGGCTTAAGATACACCAGATATGAGATCACTCAACCTGCTCTGCACTTGTAAACCAGCTCTGCACTTTTAAACTGTCTGTATCTTTGTATTATATTGTACTGTGGTGTGCATGTGTGACCTGCCGATGTGTAATGCGAGTGTGTTTTGTAGTGTATTATGTAATAACCTGCCAGGGACTACGGATGAAAATTAGCCTTTGGGCTAAATCTGGCATTTCTAGATGTGAGAACTGAAATGTTCATTGGATATGCACTGTCCCTTTGAAATAAATAAAGAAGTAAAGAAATTAATAAATAGCAAACCAAATGGCCCTTGAGTGCATTTCACTCTGTGGTTGTGATCATTATCAGTTTTAACAATTTCAACTGTCACCCCGCCAGGCAATCACATATTCAATGTTATGTGTAGTCTGTCTGTACTAATGATGGATTGGTCATTAAGGATGGATTATTTTTAGGCAACAATGGAAGGACTACATTGTGTCCATTTGATGATCGTTAGATGGAATTGAACAAAAACCAGTCAGGAGTCCCCGTACGGAGCAACAGATATCCTCTGATCCTAATATGACTAGAGGGTTAGTATTAGTAGGTTAGTAGTATATGACTAATAGGAGGAGCACCAGACAGTAGAGTGGCTAAAATAGAATATAAGACATGTGAAAACAACGCCGTTACCACATTGTTGTGCTTTCTGTACCACACCCTAAGGGTGTCAGACAGGGTCTCGGTCCAACAACAGGCAGTGATGTTCATGTAGGCCTAACCCATCTATCCAAACAGTGTTCACTGCTCAGTAAATAAAACACCCTGCTAATCCAAACACACATCTCACATTGTTCAGCCTGTCACACAAAAGTTGTTCATCGATTATTCTTGCTACTGTACTGAAATGCATTCATGCACTGTTCAATTAGTACTAGTTTGAGGCCAAGAGAGAAAGTATTGAACATAGAATAGTCCTAAATGCAACAAGTGCTTGTCCCAGGGTTGAATCCTGTGTCATCCATGTAGGCCAATTACTCCTGGCGGATTCCTGATTGCAGCCCTGATTACAATGCAAATCCTGCAGAGGGCTTTTATGGGTCTGTCCCACAACTCTTATGTAATAGAGAGAGTATCAGATGAAGGGAAAAGCTCATGGTAACTTTTAACCACACAGTTACCGCAGACAACAACTGAACCATTCCACCATATACCGGATATGGATTTCACAATATTTCAATCTGTATGAATGAGGCAAATTTAACTTGCCTATTCTCTTTTGAGCTGAACAAAAACAAGCATACCAACGTTAACACCTGGGGGCTGGGTGCCGGATTCCTGCCAGGAACGGAATGTTTTTTTTTTTTGGCTTTTATTAGCGCAAGTCAAATCCATTCCCATGGTCTCAGCTTATTGGTTAAAAACTACAATTGGAATTGCAAATATGCCTTGACTGTTATGATTGTACTATGGCTATATAACTGAAATGTGAAATATGTGGATGTGAAGGCAAATAGGGGAACATTGAAAGTCCAATGAATTCCCCAAATTGCCTATCCAGCCTCAAAAAATAACATGCGATTGTAAACCAATCGCCTCTTCTTCTTGGAGTTGGGTAGACCTTTTCACTACAGCATCAAAAATCATCACAGTAACATTTTACACCCCTTTACTTACTGTGTCAGTGAGAGTAAACAGACCATAGTATACTACCCAGTACATTAGCAGCACTGTGTTTACATTGTTACTTCAAAATGGCCTCCATTTTAGATGATGTTGACTAGAGCAGTGTGATCCTGGGCCGATATTGGCAGGAAAGACAAGAG
This sequence comes from Melanonus zugmayeri, assembly GCA_900302345.1. Classification (NCBI taxonomy): domain Eukaryota; kingdom Metazoa; phylum Chordata; class Actinopteri; order Gadiformes; family Melanonidae; genus Melanonus; species Melanonus zugmayeri. The sequence continues at coordinate 3,255 of OMKN01081426.1, forward strand.
ACAAAGCAACCAGACGTTCAAATCCATAGGACATCATGGTCAATAGAAATGAATAACGCGATCGAGTATTCTGCGTATAGGGCGGGTTAAGTCATGATAATTATATTACATGTTTACAAGGCTTGAAGTTAAATCAATCAGTCAATATTCTACCGTGACTTGAAGGTTTTTCTTTTTACAATTCAATAGTTAAATAAAGATATGTTATTCATATCAATTCATGCATCAATTAATCTTGTTTCATCATAACACGTAGGCCTGGCCTACAGGAAAGAGCAGTTTATATGTTGACTGTATCTAATGTTGTGTTGGTCATACTATAGAATGATGTATTGCTTGTGTTTAGTGAATAATACAGAAGATAAGGAACTTCAAATCGCAATCGCAATATTGGTCTAAAAAAGAAAATCGCAATTAGATTCTTTTCACAAATTGTTCAGCCCTCATGTCCAGTAACAATATGGAAAAGTTGCTAAGAAAGGAGCAGAAGCACCTGATCTGAAATCTGAAAACAACCTGTGCCAACATTGCATGACAACTTAACTAGCTGTGATGGTACACAGCCAGCAAATAGTTTACATATTAGGCCTTGTCTGCCTTTTTCACATTTCAAGCCATTATTAACCTGAAAAGTTATTTGTTCACTTTTGTGCACATAACTTATGGTTATGGACCAAAGGCCCATTTTAAGCACGCATGCACGCACGCACACACCAAGAAATACTGGCTGCACAGGGAGAGGCAGGGCAGTAAATACATTGGGAATCATCGTGCATTGGAAATAAATGCAGAATGGAGAAACTAACAGTTGATAGTGTCAGACTAAATGTATTTTGCATTGATTTCGTTCTTGTTACCCTGGCATAGGATTCTGTTCAGTGAAACATTTGCGCCGTTTCAGTTTGATTCTTCCTGTGTTTTAGTGCATTAAAAGAAAATGTTATGCACCTGGCTACAGGCAATCTTATGATACAGGTTGGACTAGGCTTACATATTAGCCCTACATTGTGAAGGATATGGGCTATAACACTTATACATAAAATTAACCATGCCACCGCCTAGTAACATAGCACAAAGTCCTGCTACAGGTAATCAGCACACAAGTGAATATTTGGTAGTGTCAACTACTTTCCCATGGCCTATGAACACAATGTGTATACTCAGGCATTGGTCAATCAATACACATCTATTTATGGAGGACTCATCTGTGGCTTGCATTGTCTGCCCTCATCATGGGATGGTTGTTATGATTGAATGAAGGCAAGGTGGTCATGAATTAAATTCCACGTTGCACAGGTTTATCTTCCTGCATTAGATAAAGCTTTATCATAGCACACTAAAGAGATTAGGCAGATGTTGTTGGACAAACATACCATTTAGGCTAGGCTATTATTTCTTAGTTAGCAGACACTTTTATCCAAAGCAACTTATGATGAAACTATGTCGTCCTTAAAAAAGGAGCAGATTGGGGTTATGCATCTTGCTCATGCATGTCTACAGGTAGATTGAACCCAGGACCGTTTGGCTGGGAGTTGAACACCCTAACCACTACACTATCCTGCCCTGACCAAGTTGTTAGGGGAAGCAGCCACCGGCTGATATATCTTGGAACATCTCTTTTACAAGCCTGGATGTTGTCTGTTTGTGTCTGGTCATTTCTGGCTCAGGTTGGGGTCTCAACAGTTCGCTGCCCTTGTAACTTAGTAAGGGTGCATGGCAACAGCTAGCACTAGGGCTGAATGCCTATCTCAGTACAGCACATTCGTCTTTCTTTTTTAACACTGCACTGATATGGCCTAGAGCTGCTCCTATTCCCAGCTGTTGTCCTAGTTTATTCCAAATGGCGTAAGGTTACCAGGAACAGGCAGGAGAAAGGCTGAGTACATAGGGTTACATACCAGTTAAAAGTTATGTTTCTTAAAATGTGAGGAATTTGGCTTTGGAGGGAGGAGGACATGTTTGGAGCCTGAAATGTGGGCCATGTCTCTGCAGGAGGGAGGTCCTAGTGACCTGTGGCCAGAGCAGGCACTGGGCTCTGACAGGACAGTTACAGCTGTGCTCCGGTGACCCAGTGGGCTGGATCCTCGGATAAGCTTTCATCTGTCAACCGTGAGCGTTTGCTTATTGTTTTTTTCCAGCAAAAAGTATAGCCTAGGCCTATTCCTTGAAAAATTGTGAAAGATGTTTTGCTTTTTTGAAAATGTCTTTTGAATAACATGGGTAGTTGAATGTTGACAATATCAGAGAAAGATTGTCCATTCCATTGGGTGTACATTTGTTAGGACTACTAAAAAGGCTTTTAGTTTGTATTAGGGACACATCAATGCAATTTGCATGAAACAACCATGTCATGGCTTTATTATGCAACATATTCCTGGAGAATACATTACAATCAGATGTGAAAACAGTATATGTCCTGATAATGATAAGGTTAAAAGTTCTTAGTTACTAGGTTATGATAAGCTTGGATTAGCAAATTCCTGAGAATACAACCTATTTTCTCCTAGATCCAACTCCCTGGGAAAGCGTGTGGCTGTAACTTCCTCTCTATTGTTGTACTGTTAAAGCAGAACCCATCCCTAGAATATGGACAAAGGCCCAGGACAGTGATCTCCCACACACAGTATCCACGTTACTGTGGCCTGGGTTGCAGGTCTACTGGCACTGAAAAACAAAGCCAAGATTAAAGTCGTACATGCATTGTCCCTCGTTGATGCCCAACTCATCCCTCAAACTCAACTGAATGTTGTCCTCGTTTCTCAAAGTAGTAAACCATTGGACTTAGCAAACACACCAGAGGGCAACTGGCTCCAGGAGCAACTGGCCTCAAGTCAGCAAATCTGTCGGCAACTCTCTTAAACACTTAGAAGAGTAATGTGCTAAACTCAAGAGTCATCCACGAAGAGACTCGACTGGCCAGCACCTTGGGCCTAGCTTAAACTGTTGTCATAGCAGGACAGAGTACGTCTTCTAACACGGAGGCTGCCTTTACCTGGCTGGTGTTCACACCTGGACGACATTCTGGTTTCAGGCAACAGAGGACGACAAAGCATATCTCTCCCATTTGAACACGTAACGCCAACGTGAGGCGAACACTGTACTTACCAGATAATCCATGTATTTATGTCCAGTTGCGGCCCCGGTGATTAGTTTCCGATAATCCCGATAGTTCGCTTTGGCGGAGCGCAAACTCAATAGATATCAGCACACGACGCTTTGTATTCCCCGCCTTCCGACCACCAGAATAACAATAAAATCAGCGTTTGATAAGCTTACAAACAGAAACCGTCGCCGTCTGCTAAACTACACGTCCAGCGAATAGTACAGCGCCCAGCCGACGTGCTTGATAACAGCAATAGCGCCTCGTTGGTTTATTGTGCTGTGAATAAAGACCCTCTCGCCCGCCGGCTGAGCTCTAGTTTTATCACACAACATTAGTGAGCGTTTGGTCGGGAGGAAACTACGAAGGACTACAACGCTACGTCATTCGGAACGTACGAGTACGTAAGCGCGGTCACGTGACCAAACACTAGCGACGTAGCGTCATCACGTGACCAAACACTAGAGACGTAGCGTGACCGCGTGACCAAGCACTAGCGACGTAGCGTGACCGCGTGACCAAACACTAGCGACGTAGCGTGGTCACGTGACCAAACACTAGCGCGTACCGTGGCGCCACATGACCGGACGCTACCCGTGTTGTTACGTGTCTACGGTCATAGGTTGTACGTTTTGCCTCTCAGTGTATGAATAATGCCATTTAAAATATACATTTCTACTTCCATCAGTAAGATTTCTGCTCTGAAGGCTGAATTGAAGACCGCCGATGATTTAAACAGCATAGAAAATATCAAATTACACAAGCATATAATTTATAAATAATTCTAACAGAATGTATATATTTATAATAATTGTATTATATGGATTTTTTTTTAAGTAGCCTATGTGGTTCTATTATTTACAATAGGCCTAGCAGTAGTATTAGCCTAGTGGTAGTAGTAGGATTTATTATTATTTAGTAAAGTATTTAATATTATTAACACTATACTTACCGCATCCTGCTGATATTCATAGAGCCAGAGATTTTTTAGCCGCCTGACCACTGGTGGTTTGATGACTATAATGACCTTTTGTTCTACTTCTTTTAATTATATGGTCTGACCACTGTGGTTTTTAATACTGTATCTTCCAAGTGTATATAGCTAAATATATCAATATGTATTTGTACGTTTATCAGAATCACATTTTATAACCAAAGTAAATTTAAATAAACAGTTATGGACACACACCAATAGCCACAAGATGGCAGCATACTAATTTATATGGAGAATGGAGAAAGTACGCGAAAGAGGACTTAGAGAGAGAGAGAGAGAGAGAGAGAGAGAAAATACAATTTAGTTTTAACTGATTAAATTCACAGATTATGTTTTTTAATCACACATGGAGATCTATCTAATTAATGTCTGTTTCACCCCGACTGACGTATTTAAATCAATAATGGTTTTAAGAATCGTTTGGTTGTAGACATTTGTGAAATGGCTTTGCGAAATGCGGTCCCTTGCGCATAAGTTTCCTCATAGCCGTATTCGTGTTTGTCTCTCATCATGGTTTGCTGACAACATCCAAGCTCCTCCCTCTGTGAGTATTTGGAATGGTTTCTTCAGCGCTTCAGTAGACTGAGAGAGGATCCTGAATTGTATCGTTATCCCGGACTACCACTACGCAATTTCCGGTCTGTTACTTCCTGAGCTGTGTACACCAGTTAACCGCCACCGGAGCGAGACTAAGCAGAACATGACAATGAGAATAAATACGACGAAAATGGTAAAAAATATAGGCCTATCCGAAACATGTAACGGAAACGGATATCCCTCGAAGTCCCTCCCCCTCTCTCGCAGCTAAAGTCCCGCCCTCTCGCTCGCCAATAACGCTCATTAGGAGCATCCCGTCCCAGGTTCCGTCGGGAGATGAGAGCGCCTGGGAACGAGGGTAGCGCTACACAGAAAGTGTGGTAGTCGAGGCACAGAGTTGGCTCAGCGTCGCAGCTCATGTTGGGTGACCTCTGAAGCACAGAGCGAACCATCTCCACCGATTCCTGTAAGACGTTGAATGGAGTGGATTTCAATAACCGGGAAAGCAACTCGGTGAAAGGATATACTTGTACGTTTGTACGCGGATTTCCAGTAGTTTAGTGGGCTGACTGGCGGACTGTTGGTCGGCGCGACCGTCCGGGTTGATGGTAAACGATGGCGCTAAAAGCAAGAGCACTGTACGACTTTAATTCTGAAAACCCCGGGGAGATATCCGTGAGGGAGAACGAGATTGTGACTCTGTATAGCGAACAGGACATCGAGGGCTGGTTCGAGGGAGCCAACAGCAAGGGCGATAAGGGATTATTCCCCGCGTCCTACGTGGAGATAGTGAAGCTCGACGCCGCATCCACCGCCGTCGTCAACAACAGCAGCAGCGGCGGCACATCTGGGGATGCTCACCAGGGCTCCCGGTACGCCAACGTGCCCACCGGAGGCTTCGACGCCTCACATCATCATCCTCCGAATAAAGTTGAGAACTTTTCATCTCCGGGATACCCCGGTTTCTCACCCCCGGCAGCCCGACAACCACAGCAGAGCGTTCACCCCGAGAACAGCCAAGGCAGCGAGGACGACTGGTACGATGACTGGGATGAGAGCTCCACGGTGGCCGACGAACCGCCGACGGGAACCTATCGTGATTTTGACGGGCCGTCCAACTACAGGGTGTCGACGTCCTCCACGCCGAGAGGCGGTCAAGCGAATCAAGCGAGAAGTTCCGCGACCGTCGGCAAGAATCTGAACAGGTTCTCCACCTTCGTGAAGTCGGGAGGCGAAGCGTTTGTACTGGGAGACGCGGCGGGTGTCGTGAAAGACTGGGATAGGATCTTCGTAGTGATGGGTCAGTATGGCCCCGAGTGGCAGGAGAACCCGTACCCGTTCGCGTGTACAATCGATGACCCCACGAAGCAGACAAAGTTTAAAGGCATGAAGAGCTACATCTCGTACAAGCTGACACCCACACACACCCAAACCCAGGTGAACAGAAGGTATAAGCACTTTGACTGGCTTTACGCCCGCCTGGTGGAGAAGTTCCCGGTCATCTCTGTGCCACACATCCCCGAGAAGCAGGCCACCGGGCGCTTCGAGGAGGACTTCATCTCCAAAAGGAGGAAGGGCCTCATATGGTGGATGAACCATATGACCAGTCACCCCGTGTTGGCCAAATGCGACGTGTTCCAGCACTTTCTCACCTGCAACAGCACGGACGAGAAGGCCTGGAAGCAGGGCAAGAGGAAGGCTGAGAAAGACGAGATGGTGGGAGCCAACTTCTTCCTCACCATCAGCACCCCCGCCGCGCCTTTGGACCTCCAAGAGGTGGAGAGTAAGATCGACGGCTTCAAGACCTTCACGAAGCGGATGGACGACGGATCCATGCAGCTCAACGCCACCGTCAGCGAGTTTGCCCGCAAGCAGATCAGTGGTTTTAAGAAGGAGTACCAGAGAGTGGGCCAGTCCTTTAAGATCCTCAGCCAAGCCTTTGAAATAGACCAGCAGCCGTACTCTGATGGACTTAACCAAGCCATCTCTATCACTGGGGATGCCTATGAAGCCATCGGGGACTATTTTGCTGAGCAGCCCAGCAAAGATCTTGATCCAATCATGGATTTGTTAGCACTTTACCAGGGCCACCTGGCAAACTACCCAGACATCATCCACGTCCAGAAAGGTAAAGCACATCATGTGTTCAATGTGTTGATTGGTCAGTGTTCTAGCCTCATGAAATGGTCTCTCAACAATTATATATTGTTGGGTGAACAAAACAGGTTGTGGCAATAAAGTCAACTTCCAATCAACCATATTGTTGTACTATGACCCTGTAGTGCAAAATACAAAAAAACTAAGCATAGGGAGAGCCATGGTAACTAGGTGAATACAATCCATTTCCATATTTCTTGTTAATGACTAACCCATATGCCTTGTTAATGACCAACATAGAAATCCCATCTCATCTTAAACTGTGTCCTAGACTATGTTTCATCTCACATAGGCGAATTACTGTGTACTACTGTGAGATAAAGATTCAAATGTGAAGTAATGAAAAGGTTTTTGTGGACTGTGCAGTAATATTTGTTTGCACTCTTGTGTGTTGTTGTTCTCAGCCCACAGTGGCTCACTTGACTGTGCAATACAAACATCCTAGTCGGTAATGTTTGCATTGGGAGAATTGAACCATGCACTCCATGTCTAGGTGTCACCCCAGAGGCTGCATCACATGAGGGAAGCCTCATTTGGGTGTTGGGTCTCGTTTGATTTTCCATGGCTGCTGAGCCATCAATCATGTACAGATATTTATTGAGGTCAGTAAGTCATAACCAGCCGTCTACATGGACCAGCCGCCCACAGAAAGAAACATAATTGTTCCCATTGTGTGGCAAAATGTCTGTCATAGATGAATACAGTTATGTAAGGGCCACACACTATTGTCACACTGCATAGAGATAGGCTTCATATAGCTGTTTACAATACAAAAGAATGTAACACACTTCTGTGCTTTGCAAGGAGAGCCAGAACAGGTAGCCTAATATGCCTGATCAGCATTCAGTCTGCTTGCTGACTGGTTCCTGACTGCATTCCAAACATTGCTAAATGGCTGAACAATTGTTTTTGTTTTCGTTTTAATTCAGCAAAGCCCTCGCTGAATACAAAAATACATACAAATTCATTCATAAGCGGAAGTGGAACGAAACCAGATTGTGGATATCGTGATATGGCATATGTGTTTCCTGGTTTTAAAGGCTGCATTACAGTAAAGTGATGTCATTTTCTGAACTTACCAGACTAGTGTTAGTCATTATATCCACATTACTGATGATTATCAAAAATCTCATTGTGTAAATATTTTGTGAAAGCACCAATAGTCTGGCAATATCACCAATAGTCTGGCAATATCAATATCAAGGTATTTGGTCAAAAATATTGATATTTGATTTTGTCATATCGCCCATCCCTATTTGCTGCTATACTTGAAACTGTTTTATGTCTACCTTTTTGATATTTTACATTTTCATATTGTAGGCTAGGCCTATATTTATATATATATTTATATTTTTCTCTCTATAGTTTCACTTGAAACTTGATTTTGCACTAAAGTTCTTAATAAAATGAGACATTTACATGTAGCATAGGACCGCAGGTAATCAAACCTGGGTCGCTACGAGGCTTATCCGACTTAGAGAAAGTAATTCATGCATTCATCACTTCCCGTTTCGATTACTGTAATTCCTTGTACACAGGCTAGTACAGAACTCGGCAGCATTACTCCTGTGCTGGCCTCCCTCCACTGGCTCCCTGTCACCTTGAGAATAGATTTTAAGATCCTTCTGCTCGTTTTTAAGGCAATGATTGGCACAGCCCCCTCAAACATCTCGGACCTATTGACTTCATACTCAGCCCCCAGGCCCCTTAGATCATCTGACATGGCCCTCCTGACTGTCCCTCGCACCAAATGAAAGACTCGAGGTGACCGGCTCGTTTGCAGCAGTGGCCCCCAGGCTATGGAATGATCTTCCCCTAAATGTAAGAACTGCTCCCTCTGTGGAAGCTTTTATGTCCCGCCTCAAAACCCACCTCTACTCCATTGCATTTGGCTAGGTTTCCTGCTCTCCTTCCCCCCTTCCCTTACTTCCTGTATCAGACTAGTGCTTTTTGGTCCCCCATGTGTTTTGTTGTGTACTGTATGCTGTCCCTTGTGTTTACAATTGTGTGTACTGTATGCTGTCCCTTGTGTTTACTGTTGTGTGTACTGTATGCTGTCCCATGTGTTTTGTTGTGTGTACTGTATGCTGTCCCTTGTGTTTACTGTTGTGTGTACTGTATGCTGTCCCATGTGTTTACTGTTGTGTGTACTGTATGCTGTCCCATGTGTTTACTGTTTTGTGTACTGTATGCTGTAAGGTTTTTATCTTTCGATGCACTGTAAAACACTTTGTTCAGCTCCTTGAGTTTTTAAACGTGCTATATAAATAAAATACTTACTTAATTACTTAATTTTATGATGCAATTCAAAACTTGTAATGCAACAACATTGGATTAGGATTGGCTTTAGATAGCATTGGAAAAACGAATGATTTTGCATTCAGTAGATATTTACCAATAAAATGAGTTAAAAATGTGTTTAAAATGAATAAATCCTTCCATAATCACACAGCACTGGAGCCAACATGTGGACTATACATCCAGTCTCAACTTCATATCCTTTGCATCAATGTTTTACATATGAATGTACAACATCACCTGACGTTAAATTAATCGCAAAATCGCAAAAAAAGCAGCAGAATCAGGTTTACGGCCGCGTTGACTTCACCTGTCAGAGGGGGTCCGAGGAGCACGGGCCCACACTCCACGATGGTGACCAGACCCACGGCGGAGGAGAAGCGCTGGGCACCCACCAGGTCCATCAGGGTCTCGAACAGCACGGAGCTCAGCCAGCCAAATGCAAAGCCAAAGAAGATGGCGTACACCACGAAGCCCGTGTAATCCACAGACAGCGGCGCCAGCAGGTGACACACCCCATTGTAGAGCACGGAGGCGGCAAAGAAGTACTGGATCCTGGGACGCACCCACTTGGTGTTGGCCAGCAGCCCCATGGAGGGCCGTGCGAACATGTCCACAAAGGCCAGGATCGAGAGCAGGAAGGCCGCCTTTTCCTTGCTGATGTCCTTGCTCTTGGCGAAGTTGGAGAGGAAGACGAGGGGCGCGAACAGGCCGAAGAACATCACCACATTGCCCATGAGGTAGAGCAGGAAGCCACGGTGCTTGAACAGTGTCAGGTCGATGAAGGAGTTGATGGTCTGCAGCACCGTCTTATTCGGCTGCACCGTGCCCTCCTTGCCCTCGACCAGCTCCGGGCTGGACGGGGGCTGGGGTTTGGGCCCGATGGGGCGCATGAGGGAGCCTGCCACACAGCAGTTGAACAGGAGACCTCCGAGGATGAGGAAGCTGCCCCTCCAGCCGAACTGGTCGAAGAGCCAGGAGTTGATGGGGGCCAGTGTGGACAGGAAGACGGGGCTGCCCGCCATGGCGATGCCGTTAGCGATGGGTCGGCGCTTGAAGAAATATTTACCGATCATGGTGAGTGCCGGGTTCAGGTTGAATGCCAGGCCCAAGCCTGGAGAGAGAGAGAACACAATAGGCCTAGTGGATGAATAGGGTGGGAAAGTGGTAACTTTAGGCATCGCTATTTAGTACTACTGCTATTTAGTCATGTAGCAGACACTTTCATCCTCAACTTACAGGCTCAGGCTCATGAATGAGCAGGTTGTGGATAGGAATCTTGCTCAAGGACGTTTACAGGTAGATTGTGAATATTGGGGTTTGAACCCAGAGCCTTTTGGCTGGTAGTCAAAACACCCTAACCAGACTATATACTAATATAAAACAATACAAAACATTAAAACAGTGTTAGTCTATTACATGGGTTGGAGAAAATGATGTGTTTAAAAAGGTTTTAAGAAAGGTAGTAACTAAAGTTGTAGCTAAAGAAGGTGGCTGACCTCCAATCACACCGATGAAGAAGTAGAGCTGGGCCACTGTGTTGCAGAAGGAGGCCGAAATAAGCCCTGCCCCCCCTAGACATCCTCCCACCATCATGATTGGTCGACTGCCAAATTTATTCACCAGGATACTGCTTATTGGACCTGGAAAGGGAGGAAGATTTATATTATGTAGTATCATTTATGTTTGTTGTATGTATGTTTAATATGCATTTTAACAATCAAACAAAATATATTCGTACAACAAAAAGAGTGAGTAGAAACAGGCCTTTCCAGCTATAGACCACAAGAGGGTGCCCTAGTACCAAAAATTCAACAAACAATGAGTCCACTGTGTCTAAGGGCAGTTGGCACTGACAGGACACAAGAGAAGACAGGAAGGACATAGAGCCAGAGGAAGGTGAAAAAAAATCTGACGTGGAGGAACAGATGCACATGATCACATTTAGAGGGGGGGTTAAGGAACAGAGGATGAGAAAAAAAGAGAAAGAGCGAATGTGTGAATGCGTGCGTGTTAAAGAGTTTCACGTGTCCTAGTCAGAAGAACTGCCAGATCTCCAGGCCTCCACAAAGATCCACAGTGACACTGTCTCAGCTGAGTGCAGCCTCAGAAAAACACAAAGCCTGTGGTGGATGCAGAATCGCTCCAACTAGCAGTGATTCTGCACTGTCCTGCGAGCCAACAGGACAGATACAAAGAAAAGAGAACAGAAAGAGCTTTTGCTGTCGTTGGGGCCCCAACAGTTGTGCGCGGCGAGTTTGCAAGTGGAAAATATATACATACTTGGCTTGCGCTTCAGGCATTTACATAAGAGAAGGAGCCAGGAGCCATGAGGAAAACCAGGACACAGTGGTCTGCCCTTGATGCTTGGCAAAAGACCTTGACCGGCAGGGAATGTCATGTGTTCATGAATATCCACACACACACACACACACACACAGACACACATTGGTTGAATACCTTTCAGACACAGTGAGCAGGGGCCACCTTGCCAACATGGCCTCTATATCAGAGTGGTGTGGGGGACAAAGGCCGGTGTGATTGTGTTTGCTGGGTGGCTGTGTCAAAGAGAAACAGTCACAGTGAATGAAAGGGAACAGCGTATGTGGATCCACTGTAGCAGGCATGCTAGCAAATAAAGAAAACACATGTATACACACTTGACATGAAAAGGTCCGGCTAATGTGTGTGTGTGTGTGTGTTTATAGAGGCAGAGAGAGGACATCGTTATAAATACATGGACATGGATTGTGGGGAATTTTTCAGGGCCAGTCTTTCCAAAGAGGAGGATATAAACAAGAATTTAAATGAGGAATGGAATCAGTGTGTGCACACACACACACACACACACACACTAGGGGATTCTACGACTGCTGCATTTTAGTAGTCGTCCACAACTCCCAAAGAGTAGTTGAGTAGTCGATTAATCATGGGAGATATAGCATATTGTTTTCACCCAATATGAATATGAGAAAAAGTTCTCAAATACAACTAGTAAAGGGGGGGTAGGTGAAATAGCAGAGTTCTTGATTGGCTCTGAGAGGCTGTTGGCTCTGAGAGGCGCGATCTGATTGGACTAAACCCTCAGCAAGCTTGTCTGAGCTGGAGCTGTTTGACTGCAGTAACAACGCGACTGCTTTCTTGCAGGGATAGTGGGAGTCTTTCCTTCTCTAAATATCTACAACGTTTATTTAAAGGTGCTATATGTAACAATGACCAGAGATGGGGACTGTTTTGATGACTTGTGACTTGACAAAAAATAAAAGACTTGAGACTCGACTTGGACTTGGACGGTAAAAACTCGGGACTTGACTTGAGACATGATGACTTGAATGACACAAAACTCACGGTTTGGATCGTGTCACGGATTGGATCGTTTTCCGTATCAGCAAAAAAACCTGCTTCATATTCATATTAAAATAGCCTAGTTGCTTTATATTTCTTTGCTGGATTGGGGAATCTTTCTTGCGGAATCACTATCTGTGATCAGATCAGTTGTAACCCTAACTATAGCCTATGTGCTGTTACCTTGTGGCGAAATGTATGTTTGAAAGCGCCATCGGAATTTGCTTGGCCCAGGCGAGAAATAAGCCCAGATAAAAATATATATGAAATATTAAATGACATATTAAAACTCAGATTGCAACAGAAGCAGTAAAAAGCCTGTTGCCCTTTGCTTGTGCCATGGAGGAGCTGCCGGAGCATTGCCTCTGACACAGAGAGCTGACAGGAGCCTCTGCTGGAACTACGACTTTGATCAGATCATTACAGTTCGAATGGCGAACAAACGTTTGAAGTTCGAATAAAAATGACAGCCCTATTCACTATGATGACAAAATTGTGCAATCCGCGGTTCACATGCGTGCCGAACCGTGGTGGGCGATCACGGATCAACTGCGATCCGTTACACTCCTACTATGTAGGGCTGTACCCCAGTCGGCTTTCCCCAGTCGACTCAATCGATTATTCGATGACTCGTGGCAAAAAAAATAAAATCAAAAAACATGTATTCAGTTTTACATGCT
>OMKN01081436.1:5706-28067 GCA_900302345.1 Melanonus zugmayeri
TATATATATATACAGTATATATACACTGATCGGCCACAACGTTAAAACCACCTGCCTAATATTGTGTAGATCCCCCTCATGCTGCCAGAACAGCCCTGACCCATCGAGGCATGGACTCCACAAGACCTCTGAAGGTGTCCTGAGATATCTGGCACCAAGATGTTAGCAGCACATTCTTTAAGTCCTGTAAGTTGCGAGGTGGGGCCTCCATGGATCGGACTTGTTGTTTCAGCACATCCCACAGATGCTCGATCGGATTGAGATCTGGGGAATTTGGAGGCCAAGTCAACACCTTGAACTCTTTGTCATGTTCCTCAAACCGTTCCTGAACAATTTTTGCAGTGTGGCAGGAGCATTATCCTGCTGAAAGAAGCCACTGCCATCAGGGAATATCGTTGCCATGAAGGGCTGTACTTGGTCTGCAACAATGTTTAGGTAGGTGGTCCGTGTCAAAGTGACATCCACGTGAATATCAGGACCCAAGGTTTCCCAGCAGAATATTGCCCAGAGCATCACACTGCCTCCGTCGGCTTGCCTTCTTCCCAGAGTATCATCTCTTCCCCAGGTAAACGACGCACATGCACCCGGCCATCCACATGATGTGATTCATCAGACCAGGCCACCTTCTTCCATTGCTCCATGGTCCAGTTCTCACGTGCCCATTGTAGGCGCTTTCGGCGGTGGACATGGGCTCTGACCGGTCTGCGGCTACGCAGCTCCATACACAGCAAGCTGCGATGCACTGTGTGTTCTGACACCTTTCTATCATAGCCAGCATTCACATTTTTTTCAGCTATTTGTGCTACAGTAGCTCTTCTGTGGGATCGGACCAGACGGGCTCGCCTTCACTCCCCATGTGCATCAATGAGCCTTGGGCACCCATGACCCCTAGCCATCACAATTTTGGCCCTTGTCAATGTCACTCAGATCCATTTTTCCTGCTTCCAACACACAACATCAAGAACTGACTGTTATGGACTTGCTGCCTAATATATCCCCCCCCCCTTGACAGGTGCCATTGTAACGAGATGATCCATGTTATTCACTTCACCTGTCAGTGGTTTTAATGTTGTGGCTGATTGGTGTGTGTGTATGTGTGTGTATATATATATGTGTGTGTATATATATATATATATATATATATATATATATATATATATATATAGCAGTACCATATGCCATAGTTGAATAATTATATGCCAGCCTTATGAACTGAATGATGCTATCAACTTGTCATAGGATTTTTGTTTGTTTACATGCTGATCTGCTCTATGATAGCCAACATCAGTCAATACTTTGCCTGTTTCCCATTGTGAATTAGCCCTGACTAGAGAGGCCGCGATCTGCTCCGGCAACCGCACCGTAACGCTCCCAGTGGGACCGACCAGTACTGCTAACTTTAGTTAACAATGATTCATTTCTGCCTTTGTGTGTGCGTCAACTACTGGAGAAAACCTTACCTGAAATGAGCACTCCAGAGACTAGAACGAAATATCCATCCAGTGTTATTTTAATGGTTTACAAATGTCTCTGTTTAGCATTGAAGGGGTTGTTTGGGGATGGAATGTGATACAAATTACGGCAATCTTTTTTGCCATTTCTTTTCTGACAGCTGACGGCATTTTGTCCATGTGTTGTGTGACTATTCTAACTCTCTTCGTATCTCTTTACATTATCATGTCACCAGGCTACTGCTATAATAATAATCACAAGCATATAATCAGAAGAAAACTGGAAAATTGTGAGAAGATATTAAATAAGTGTATGACCGACTGTGACCTCAACATTACACATTATTTAAGCAGCGAGATTGAGAGCTGTCAAACACCTGTCAAGCAACGCCTCGCTCCTGAATAGTCAGAATAGACAGGAACAGCAGGTTCTCATTTCAATCCCAGCCAACTGATCACTGCAACATCCTGAACGCTTCATGCTTTCTTGGTGCATCTCTGAAAGTTTTCCACAGATACCATAAAAGTTTTTTTTTTATGGGGGGGTAGAATTAGGCAGCTTAACTAAATTAACTTAGTTATGGCTAAGATAAAGCACATATATCGCGCAAAACAATAAGAGCCCTTATATCAATCGGCACACAATGATTATCATAAGAAAGGTCACATAACTCTGAAAGTTTTCCACAGATGCCATAAAAGTTTTTTTTATGGGGGGGTATATCGTATCCCGTCATTCAGATTCACTCACACTGTTCAGTGAACTCCACACAGAAAAGTGTTATGCCGTGATTACATAGGTAATGATTGGCACTCTTAATAACATCACATCTTTCTGGAGAACCGCTCACAAGGGCGTGCATTAGCATAAACAAAACAGGCATCCGTGCCGCGAAGTCACAGCTGCTCTCCCCAGGAGTTCTCAGAGGGAACATCTCCCAGTGATTTGGTGCAATCAGAGAAAATGTACTGTTTTGATGATACAATTTGCAGAAAGAAAGAGTGGTGGTGTGTGTCTGGGGGTGGGCTTAGTTGAGTGTGAGACAAGCAAGGGTGGCTTAGAAGCAGTCCGCTGACTAGTTACATGCTGGATGGTGAATGACCGGCAAGCTAAGATCTAGCAATGCAAACTTTTGTACTGTGTGTGTGTGTGTGTGTGCAGTCGTATCACAACTTCCAACAGCTTCACCTTGTGCCCTCTAGCCTACATGAGTACCAGCCCTGCAGTCCCTACACACATTTCTGGTTGACAGCTTCACCCCTCACTTTTGGCATTTGTAATTTAAGCAAAGGGAAGCAGGTGTCACTCTCCACACCAAGCGCCTGACTTTCCAGACCAGGCGTTCCATTACTGGGCCTCCAAATGGCACTCAGAGGAGGAAGGAAATGGCAATGTCTAAAGTCAAATTATATCCACGTATGTGCAATTCAACCCACTTATTGAAGGTATACGTAAAGATTGTTAAAAAAAACCATCCAAGTTGCCCCTCCTGCTAAAAGCCATGTTCACAAAGACGGAAACTTAAACCAGATTACCTGCCAATTTCTATTCAGACATGGGGAGAGGGCTCCTTTTTACTGTGATTCACACATAGTGTCTGACAGAGAGAAAAAACATCTAGAAAATAGAAAGAAAGAAGTCAAGTGGTCCTGGACAATCAGTTAACTATGAAACTGTTAGCATGCAACCTATCTAATCATATCGCATGTTAATAATAAAAACATTATTATAGTGTATCATTAGTGTATTTCGGAATTTCATTTCTTTTCATTCACTCTCTTTTTTGTTGTTTCATGTCAACATGGGGTTACATGGGAGTTTTTAATGCAAAAACAAAGAGTTTGCCAAGTCGGCCTATTGAATATAGCAGTGGTGTGTCCAAAAGACAAGCCTGAATGTAAAAACATGACTGAACACACTTCAAATGGGCTTCTTACAAAACAACTGTTTAGTTAATTTATTTAATCACTTCAATTGTGCCGCTCGTTATATTTTTTTTAACCGTTTGAGAGAACAAAATGCTAAAAGGTTTGACAGGGCGATGTGATGGATAGTGCTGTTGCTTTGCCCCTGAAGAAACCTGGATTTCTCCTGCCTCTTCTCTCTATGTTTGCACAGATTTTTTTTTTATACCATCATTGTGGACTGTGAAAGACCCAGAGGGATATATGGTGTGTGTGTGTGTGTGTGTGTCTGAGCCTGCAATGGAGTCTCATTTAGGGTGCAATTACAGCCATAGTCAGCTGGGGTAGGCACTAGTCTCCATGATGCTGGTCATTACAAGGTAAATATGACGGATAAATGGATGGACGTTGTCTTAATCATTCAATTATCATTTTGAAATATTACGAATTGAGTACCCTAAGCAATATCGGAAATGTTTAGAGCTTGCCTCAGGAAAAATGTCAACCCAGATCGTTCAGCATAGTGGGATGTTTTTGATTAATATGGTCGGTTTAATGATGAATGCACTGTTAGCAGACACTACGGTCAGCACCAAACAACACCAAACAATATTATTTGCGTCCTGCATTAGCGCTGGTCAGAGAGCTAATGCAGCATTTGAACACACTGCGTTATTTGCTTGCAGCTCAAAATAAAAATGAGTAAACGGTCTAAAAACAACTAACAGCTAAGAGGCTCAAAATGTTTCTACAGCTGGTCATTGGACGGAGCGGGGGGCCTCTGGTGTGTGCGGACGGGCCATAAGGCTTTATAGCGCTAGAAACACTTAGCACACAACTAAGCCCAAGCCCGGTCTCCAAACTGTCATCTGTTGTCGGGGGGCCAGGGCGGCGTATTGACGGGCCCATTGATTTCCTGATTAATGGACCTCTCCACCATTGGCATTTACTGCTGCCGACATCATTTTAATGTGTACGTGATCAATAGCTCCGTCAACACTGAGAATATCCCGCCGTCAAGCCGTGGGTGGGGTTTTGTGTCTGGGACATTCTGCAACAGTCGTGCCCTACTGTGGTGTGGTGTCTTTTTTTGTTCAAAGCTTTTTGATAAAGTGCATGGGTTTACAAGAGACCGAGACAGGCTTTGTTAAATGGTTTTGCAGAAATAAAAAGTATGCTTCGGTACCTGTATGATCACAAGGCTGAGGTTCTATACCCGAGGCTGAGAAAATAAATACATTCGAATGATTCGTGATTTATGGTTTACTATGATCTACACTGAGCAAACACTTTTGCTCCACAGATCTAAGACTTTTTCTATGTACATAAAAGGCCTATTTCTCTCAAAATTCAGTGTATTTGATTTTGACTATTGAACTGAATCCTTCTTTTCCCTCCTATGTGGGTCACACAAAATTATGCGACAGATATTATGAACATCATTTGGTAGAAATGGATATGTTAAAACATTTCTGTTTTAACAACCTGTCCCATAGAACACATTCAGCAACATACAAATAAAAATCACAAAAACTAAAAATCACTTTTTCAGGCCACAGTCCACCTTCACTTCAGCCTTGAAGCCTTGGAGTGACCATAATATTCTAATTGTTCACAGCTGGGTCAGAGAGAAATATTGCTTTACTCAGCATTATCAGGACTGACCTTGGGTGCAGATACAGGTTTCCACTGTCTGGCTCATCCGTGTTAATATTACATGCTGTAAATATCAATATAAATGTAACATATCTGAATACCAAAACAGCCCCTGTCAGCTTTACATATAATGTGATGGCATTTAAGATGTATTTTACTTTAAGCCTCATATGAAGACAGAAATGTCAACATGTGTTGTCTATTTGATTCTTCAATATGCTGATTGCTGATGTAATTGCATCCATAACTTAAAAATAAAGAACTATAGTTTGTTCTATAGTTTAAATGAGAATGGGCTTATAAAATGAACGATTGAACTTATTAAAATGCTGCAGACAGGGCAATTTAAATATGCCTGTATATGTACATTGAACATTTACATATAATACATTCTGAATCAGCACATCCAATTAACAATTTATATATACAAATTAGATATACATTTTTATATAATCAACTGATATAACAATATTGGTGATGTGAAGTGTTTTGGCATGTTTTGTAGTTGGGCACCAATCAGAAGTGGTGAGCAGTGTGATCAGTGTTCAGAACGCTGATAAGGCTCAGCACCACAGTCTCATTTATATCTTGCCGATTCATTATGACACAATGCTTGTGTCACTATTAGTTAAATTAGATATGGTTATGGGAAAGTCACCATTTTATGTCTGTCCTATACTAGACTCTTAAACAAAATCCTGTTTATTTAACTGGCCTTGCAACCATAAATGTTGTACTACAGGGTGTGTTTGCTCTGTACCAAATAGCGAACTAGACTTGCAATACTTCACATCTGAATGGCCTTAGAAATTGCATGCTCGGCTGGCACCTTAGGTCCTGTGATATGGTTTGATGCTCCTCGTGTGGTTCGATTACATGACTCCAAAGATAGGAAGATAACTACCATCTCTACGTTCTTCAAAGCATTCAGCTTTGGCTATTTTGGCTGTACCAGACAAGCCGTTAGCTGAGGGCTGAGTTGTCCGCAAACAGCAGAAGTTTGATGGACTGGAAATGGGAGGTGCCCTGCATCTAGAAGCTGTTGTTTTGACACCAGAGCAATAACAAACAGCAGTTATGAACCAGTTATTGAGTATATGTTTGTGTGGAGTGTGTTTGGTTGATGGCTGGTTTAAGCAGCCTCACCTGGGCCTGGGTCAGACTTATTAGGCTCTGTGCTGACACCTATGGTGCATGAGTGACCAAGGCACACAGGTTAAACCAGCCATCACCACTCAGGAGGAGAGCTGGGACATGTCAGCATTTACCATCTACTCGTCCTGTAACATCTTGCCAACTCTCCAATAAACCGGTTTCAACATCTACCCGTGTCCTGTGTCGGAGAAGCTCAGAAAAAGCCACATAGGACTAGGCAACGGGCTGTTTTAAGCAGCTTCTAAAAACCCATCTTTATAGGCAAGCCTTTCTATAGATCTCCATTCCTGTCTTATCTTTCGGTTGTTTTAGTTTGGTCTGTCTCTCATTGTGCTGCGTTTTATATTGTAATTTTATTACCTTTTTTACTTATTCATTTATATTTTTGTGTGTGTGTGTGTGAAGTACTTTTTAACTGTGTTTCAAATGTGTGTGTGAAGCACTTTGTAACTGTGTTTTAAAAAGTGCTATATAAATAAAGATTTACTTACTTGCCTCTGGCAGCAAGCACAGCAACCCAAGGCCAGGAGGGAGTGGGGATAGCGCCTCGTCGCCCTGGTGGAGGGTGGCCCTGCCAAGGGCTATTCCGGGCCCTCTGAGGAGCTACCACCGCGGCCCAGCTGTCGAGCCTCACCCAGCCCGTCCAGACAGCCTCGCAATGGCCAAAGTCCAGCAACACCTCCACCAGCCAAGGCAGCAGCCCCAGGCCTCCGGTCTCTGGGATGGAGGGGTTGGCTGATCACACTGGGGAGGTGTGGGGACACCTTTTAGGTATGTATTTTAGGTATGTAACCCTGTTAAGAGTCTGGTTGTTTTTGTTGGGTATGGTAACCCTGGTCCAGTTTTGTAGTTGTTTTTAGGCTTCAGCTGGGCATTGCCTCAATTTGGGGTTGATGGCTGGTTTAAACAGCCTCACCTGGCCCGAGTCAGACTGATTAGGCTCTGGGGCTTGGTGAGGCTGCACACCTGTGGTGCATGAGTGATCAAGGCACACAGGTTAAACAAAATCACCACACACACTCTGGGACATGTCAGAGTTTACCACCTGCTCGGCCTGTAACATCTTGCCAACTTGATAAACCGGTTTCAGCAACATTTACCTGTGTCCTGTGTGTCAGAGGAGGTGGCGGGTGAAAGCCACCTAGGTGGCGTGTGGGAGGGTCACCTGCTACAGTTTGCTTCTCAGCACTAGGTGTTATATCAGCTGTTATATTCCCCAGAGCGTGGTCTGAAGAGAGGTCAACCACTCACCATTGAGCGTGTGGCTGATACACACTGACACTTTATCCTTGCAGAGATCCTGCTTGTGTCTGCGTGTTTAGCTGTAACTGATTATGTATATTTTATTTTTGTTATTCCTCTTATTTCTGTTATTCCTCTTATTTCTCTGGATCTGCTTTGCTTTGCTATGTTTGGTCAGTGATGGTATCATTTTAAACATTAAGTGTCAAACTGGATGGTGTTAAAAGGAGTACAAATAATTAATTTGAATATCAGAAGCCTTCTACTAAAAACTGATTCATTTAGTGTATGGGTTGAACAATACAAACCTGTATTATGGGCTCACTAATTGTAACTCATATTACACCTACATTTCAATCTCTACTTGACTGGATCCTGGTTTCACACCCAAATAGATTTTTAAAAGCAGGGGTTATGTCTGCCTCAGTGGTCATGCAATTGTTTATTGTATTTGGAAAATTAAACTACCTAAGCTGCCACCCAAATTAATTAAAACCAGGCAATATAAGAAAATGTATATAATGTAATATAGATCAATTTATTAATTACTTAATTTCAATTAATTTGGACAGATCAACTAATACCAAATGTTCATGATACTTGGGACTTTTTATATTCTGAATTCACTGAAGTTATAGATAAACATGCTCCCTTGAAAACTACCAAAGTCAAGGGAAGGAATCTTCCCTGGATAACTTCTGATCGTATAAGTAATTTCAGACAGAGACAATGCATGGGCCAAATGTAGAAAGTCCCAGGATACTGATGACTGGGAAAAGTACGGACAGCTGAGAAATATGAGCAAAACTATGACCAGAAATGCCAAATACAATTATTATAAAGAATCACTTGCTCATCCTGAATCCTGCACAATTTTGGAATAAAATCAAAACTATAATGCATGTGATAACTAATCATTTAAGAGTGAACAATGTTATATTGAATGATACACTTTTAGTCGCTCAAGCATTTAATCAGAATTTCTCCTCGGTCTGTTCTGCCATAATGCCTCTTCTATTTGTGGTGATTTTAATAATGTACCGTCTAGTCACAGAACCCTTTCTTTCAGGAGAATAATGCCTGTCGAGGTCCAGGATGCCATAATAATAATAATAATAAATTAGATTTATATAGCGCTTTTCTAAGACTCAAAGTCGCTTTACACAGGGGGGTGGTGGGAGGGAGACGGAACAAGAGACAGACAGGACGAGCACACACAGATGGATGGGGGGGTTAAGAGAAGGCAGAAGAGATGGGTCTTGAGGCGGGATTGAAAAAGTGTGAGGGACTCTGGACTTGAGGTGGAGAGGAGGCCAGCTGAGGTGGATCTGAGGGACTGAGAGGGTTGGTAGGAGGAGAGGAGGTCAGTGAGATATGGGGGAGCCAGTTGGTGAAGGGTTTTGTAGGCGAGGACCAGGATCTTGAAGTATATACGGTGGGAGACAGGGAGCCATTGGAGGTCTTTTAAGACTGGGGTGATGTGGTGCCAGGATTAGGTGTGGGTTAGGAGTCGGGCAGGTGCGTTCTCCACATGTAGAAGTCGGTTGATGGAGCTGGTGCTGATGCCATAGAGGAATTAATTGCAATAGTGGAGACGGGGGGAGATGAAGGCGTGGGGTGTGAGAGAGGGTCTGATCTTGGCAATATTGCGGAGGTGGTAGAAAGCGGTTTTGACTACTTGGCGGATGTGGGGCTCGAGGGAGAGGGTGGGATCACGACACCAATGTTGTGTGCCTGGGAGGAGGGGCAGACAGTGGTGCCATCAATGGTGAGTGTGGGGTTGGTCATTCATAATGTAAGTGAGTAGTAGTCCTGGGTTAGGTGGCATTGAAACCACATTTCTCAAATTATCGTCATAAATTATCTTTATAACATGTCTTTATCTACTTGTGAAATACCTGCCATATGGAAATGTTCACATATCACTCCCTTACACAAAGGGGGCGATATACTTGAACTCAATAACTATAAACCAATTTCAATAATTTTTTCTACTGCAAAAGTATTTTAAAATCATATCTCAGTACAATATCAATAATAACAATAATATACACCTTTTCAATCTGGCTTTGGATCAAATCATTCCACAACTACTGCTCTGTTATTTTCTCTACATCTAATGATAATAAATGAACAGGTGCAATTTTCATTGATTTGACAAAGGCTTTTGATCTGGTCGACCACTACCTTCTTTTAGATAAACTTTACTGTTGGTCTGTCACGTAATGCTTTATTTTGGTTCAACTCTTATCTTCATAACAGAC
The DNA here is from genome assembly GCA_900302345.1 of Melanonus zugmayeri. Classification (NCBI taxonomy): domain Eukaryota; kingdom Metazoa; phylum Chordata; class Actinopteri; order Gadiformes; family Melanonidae; genus Melanonus; species Melanonus zugmayeri. Next base: position 15,380 of record OMKN01081436.1, read on the forward strand.
AGTGTGTTGTCATACAAAGAAGCAAATCTGATACATTAATACATTAAACGAGGTGTGCCTCAAGGCTCAACTCTTGGTCCACTTCTTTTTTCCATTTTTATTAATAATATCCCCTCGATTTGTTCTGAATGTTGTGTTCAGCTTTATGTGGATGATACACTATTATACACATCTAAAACTAATTTATTACAGATTGAATCAGCTTTGCAGTCTGATTTTAATACCCTACAACACTGGCTCACAGCTAATTACTACTCAATAAGACTAAATCTCACACTATGATTTTTGGTACTCTGAAGCATTAAATCGAAGTCTAAAGCTTTTTCACGTGTTATTACCTGTCTTGATGGTACACCACTGCAAATAGTTGAACACACCAAATACCTGGGCCTCTGGCTTGACTCTGAACTTTCATTTAAATGCCATATTAATTATATTGTGATGAAAATGAACCTCGGTTTGGGGATTCTTTCCGATCCAGAAACTGCTTCTCATTTACTGTTAGAAAGAAGCTTGCGTTACAACTCATCTTACCAATATTGGATTATGCTGATGTTGTATATCAGGCTGCATGCAAAACTTCTTCCTCTCAATATAGTATAATATACTATGCAGATTTGTTCTTGGCTGTCCTTTCATAACTCATCATCGTACAATGTATGAAACTCTTCTCCTCTCCCATCATAAGACAGCGACATTGGCTGCAGTTTATTAAATATACATTTCAATTACCCTCACTACTTAACAGTTTATGGTTCATTTCTCCTCTAATTATCAATTAAGAAACTATTTTTCTGTTCCTGCAGTCTCTAAGTCAATAACTAAGAAAGCCTTTATGTTTAAAGCTCCCTCTGATTGGAATAATCTACCTGTAAATATTCAAGCCATATCATCTTGCCACTTCTATGAATGAATGTTCTGCTTGGAGTATGATCTCCTGATTTTTATTTTGTTTTGTTGCATTTGGTATCGTTTTAATTAGCTATCTTGTTATTTTTGTTTTTTTGTGTAATGTTATGTCTAATTGTGCTTACATTGGATTACTGTCATTGAGGATCCCCTTGAAAACGAGATGATGCATCTCAAGGTTATTCCTAATAAAGAATTTGCAGGTTGTGCAAGTGACATGAGATTTTTTCTGGTTTTGTCACTCTTGAAATGTCTTAAATTACACTGATTTTAATTAACTCATTTTTATGTTAGTTCAACACTATGTTAACCTGAAAAGCATCTTCAGAGCACCTACTGATGCATGTAACATGTAGATTGTAGGTGGGGCTTTTCCGATTACATTAAAGAAATGTCCATAATTATTTGGTGCTGGAGCACAATGGATTGGTTAACAAACTGGTATACATCACTGGAGCACAGTGGATTGGTTAACAGACTGGTATACATCACTGGAGCACAGTGGATTGGTTGACAGACTGGTATACATCACTGGAGCACAGTGGATTGGTTGACAGACTGGTATACATCACTGGAGCACAGTGGATTGGTTAACAGACTGGTATACATCACTGGAGCACAGTGGATTGGTTAACAGACTGGTATACATCACTGGAGCACAGTGGATTGGTTAACAGACTGGTATACATCACTGGAGCACAGTGGCTTGGTTAACAGACTGGTATACATCACTGGAGCACAGTGGATTGGTTAACAGACTGGTATACATCACAGCCCAAGCAGCTTGGCTGTAGGAGTCCACTTCAGATCACCGGCCAGGTTGACAAATGAGAGATTAAGGAGTTTGGATGTGCAGATGAATGATCCCTCTGATTGCCAAGGACTGTAATAAAATCCCATGTCACCTTTAATGCAGTTACGTTTCCTCAGGCCTGCTATGTAAGAGGCCTCTGAGCGCTTAGATTTCATTTCAAAAGGAAACATCTGGATCCAGATTGATTTCTTAAAGTAAACTGAAGTTTGGTGGCGTACGCTGTGTTTTCTTGCTAAACTTTCCGGTATTGATATAAAAACAAATATAAGAATATGAGTGAAAAGCGGCCCCACTCATGAGTGGCCCTTACTGTGCAGGTGAAAATGCAGTTTCCATGGAAACACAAAGGACAGTTCAAAAGGTTCTACTCATATGTTTTGCTTCTTCTTGCATCGTGTGTGTGTGTGTGTGTGTGTGTATGTTGCAGTAGGGCTATGTGCTGTGGTTTGTTTTGCAGCTATTACCCTGTCATAAAGTTAAGCACCACCATCCATCAGAATATAATTTTCAGACAGTTCCTAGGCTGCTCCTGATTGTCCGACGATTTTACGTGATTAAAGTGACAAATGAAAACTGACAGTGTGAGTGGCGGTACAAAATAATGTGTATTAAACCTCCTAATGTTCAGTGTTATTTGTTTTGTGGGTTTTACAACAAGGTAGTGGTAAAGCTGACATGTTGTACACCCCTTGACTCCGATACACAATAGTTACAAGCATGAGAAATTATTTTTCAGCCACCCTGGGGGTTGACGATGTATTCCTAAACGTCATTAACCTCTACAATATGTATTTTAGTATCGAGGAATTCTACTTTTGACACTTTCAAGTCCTGCTCCCACTTTTCTACACTTAAGCCCAACGGTTCTTATGGTTCTATCATTTCATATTGATTTTTAAGCTGAGGAAAGTACAAAAACCAGCCTTTAAGAAGGCCAGGCGTGGTGGGAAGCTGACTTGGTTCCCATTTGTGGGGAAGCATTTGAAGCACAAAGAGAGACGGCCTTAAAGCAGCCAGGGTTGTACAGGGAGCGCTAGCAGAGGCCTGTGCCTGAGGCCTTTTTTTTCAGAGCAGCTCTCATCTCTCCCTTCCAGGAAAAGGCTTCCAGGTGACAACTTGGGTGGAAAGGGAAAAGGAAAGGGGGCAAATAACTAGATGGAGAGAGAGTGCTTTTACTTTATTTTCATCTCCAACCTTAGCTCCTCTTTAACAGTAGTCTGGATTTGAAGCCGCCTCACGTTTATCATGCAAACTGTTCCATCAGTTGTAAAACGTATGCTTGAAACTAAATTAATTAAAAATTAAAAAAGTTGTATTTACATTTTAATTACTTTTAAATGTGGCCAGTGGATGTGACTATGATTTACATTCTCCAGAACCGAAGTGTGTTTCTATCATTACATGATTGCTGACTCTCTTACAAGAGCTGGCCAAGTAATGCCGACACTAATTTCAGCAGAAGGGAAAGCAATGCAGGAGGTAGAATCATACTGTAAAGAGGTCTTGTGGGGTTCCCCTGGGTTCTATACTTGGTCCTTTGATTTAGTTTTGGTTGTATTTTTTGTATGTATTTGTAACATGTGTCAAACTGGTCTGGGATGTTTTTAGGTTTTGTTATTTAAGATCTAATCAAATCATGAATGAAAGCATCGCTCGTTCAGTATTTTTTTCCCCGGTCTCCTCCCTTATTGTGGTCATATAATATAAGTTTTACAATCTTATGAATGTATACAGTGGGCGAAATACCCGGTGGCAATCGGGGGTCCCCCCTACCTAGTGCCCCAGTGTCTTATAGACTCAATACCAGTGGCGGCTCCTGAGCTGGTGGTGCAAGGGGTCAGATTTATGCAAGCACCCTGTGACAACCTGGATTTCACCACCTGTGTACACTCTCCAGGATCACGTCATGCCCTCTGCTCTGTTGTTTACAGAAGCTGGTCATTCACCCACAACCCAGAGGCAAAAGAAACTGGACTGGATTCTCAGACTGACTGGACTGACTGACTTAATACACTCCGTAAGTGAGAAGTAATTTATTTTCACATGAAGGTTCTTTTTGTTTGTTTCTTTGGTTGCTATTTATGAACTGGACTGAATCTCACGTTGCTTACCTTCACGAACTGAACGTAATTGATTTTTTTTTCTTTGGGTAACGAACAAAAAGGGTAAAAAAAGTGAAAGGAAAGGAATTATTTTCTTTTGTGGACCTTGGGACTGGGGGATTTGGGGGTTGTTGTGATTGTCTTTGAAATATATGAATATGTTCTTGTGAATGTCTTTAAATATACAAACCTATTTGCGTTCCTGTTCCTGTTGAGTTGAGTAATGGTCATTCAATGTGTAGGGTGGACACTTTGTGCATCCTTTTGTGAAGTTTGATTTGAACATTTAACATAAAAACAAAAAAAATACAAACAAAAGAAAACCTGACTGATCAATCTTAAATGCCAGGAGAGAAACCTGGCTGGCACCCCTAATCAAATAATGAGAATAAAAAGAAAAGAATGCGGAAAATAAAACTCACAACCAGCAGGTTGCGAGCTTAAAAAATGTTGTCTGTTACTGTGTCACTGTTACTAAAATGAGACTAAACTAAACTACACAACATTTGTGTACAACATTTTTGCGGACAATTTGCAACAGCGCCACCCATGGAAGAAGGCCTTACCAGAAACAACTGGTTATGTAATGGCAATATAAGTTGATTCCTTATCCTCCGTTATCTAATACATCCCCAATACAATATTATTTTAAATCTGCCTTATCTTAAATCTCTCTTTCATTGACGATTTTGCTTTTAGCCTTTGGTGTCAGAGGGCCTTTTTTAATGGAAAATGTTTCCTGAAATGATTTTCATATTATTAATACATCCATAAGCCAAATGGGGATAATGTAACATATAAAAATACATATCAGGTCTAATTAAATGTATTTCATGGACTATAAACATTTTAAATTGCATGGATGCAATCCATAGCAGTATATGATTTCTCTATATATCATTTTCTTTGTCTCTGTACTGCTCAATCTCATGACTGAAATGATCCAGTTAGTCCCAATATCCAAAACGTATTATTTTAGCAGAAGATGCTGCTTCTGAACATGTATTCCATGGCCAGCTTGACCAATTAAAATAATCTTTTCAACCAGCCACATAGTGCAGGACAGCAGTACTAAACATAAGTCACTAACCAAGAGGAAGAATTGTAGTAGGCCTGAAGCCTTCAGGTGACTCTAGTAATCTGAACCTTTACCTTATGACAAGTTTTAACTCATTACCAACTATAAAATAAAATAAAAATACTCCAATAAATGTAAGAATTCAACATGTTGTATTGAAGTTCGCCTGAGGTTTATTCTAAACACTTTTTAGTAATAAAACCAAAAGCCTACTGTAAGCTCACCTGTGAGAGCTGTTGCATTGGCAATATTGACTTTTCTGGAGGCCAGATACTGTTACCACTTTCCCTAAATCATCATCATAATACCTCACTAGAACATTAAGAAGCCTGTCCATGTTCTCACTTGTGGACTCATCCACATTCAAAGAAAACATCCCTGCTTTGAGTTTAACTGACAACTCTTGTTTTAGTTGAGTGGAGATGCATTGTGCGCACATGCCATAACCAGAATCAAATGTACCAGTGGTTGAGATATAGTAAATGAGAGATTGTGTTCTGCTAGAAATGCACAAATAATCTTTATGATTGCACACATGGTCCGTCATTGATTGTCCTGCTTCGGTTGTGGTGGTTGTTTTTTCCATTACTCCCGTACATTAATTTCTTATTGCAGACTGTGCAGTAACATACTCCTGGCTTGTGTAACCTTTTGCACCACATGCGTAGTGCTCAGTTTTTTCCTTAACCCATGCCCATCTCCATTTATTTTTTCAATTAATTAATTGAAAAATTAATTAATTTCAGCTACGTCGGACCCTTCATTTAATGATCGAAGCCTCCATTTTTTCATTGACAAATAAAACTTCCCACATGTTTTATTTATATCAGATTTGAGCAGCAACAGGCTATAGCTATAGCTCATGCTTAATACCCATAGGCTAGGCCTATACATGATGCGTCTAGAGACATATCACAAGCAGACATTTCTACGTGATTCATTCATATGCATCATATACAAAATACTGTTTTCATCAATAAAAAACAGCAGATGGATTAACTGTAGCGACTTGTAGACCATTCCAAACGTCAGCATCTTGATTTTTGGTGATTTAAAATGTTTCGCGAGTTGACAATAATTATGCATCATCAAGGCGAAAGCTTCCATCTTTCCATCATTCCGTTAGCAAAAGTGTGACTCTTTCTGTAAAAAATGTCACTTTACTCTGAATGAAAAAGCTGTGATTTATTTATCTTATCGAGTTATAATTAGTCCATGTGATTTATTTTCATTTGGTGGCCCCTTAGCCTACTCCGTCGCAGGAAAGCTACCACCATCAAATAGCCTAATAATAAAAAAAAGAATTCCAATATATGCTTGAAGTGGAAGAAGTGTTTTTGCGTTTTTCTAGACCCATCTAAAAAGTATTTTTATACCTGAAACGACGGAAATCTTGAATCCCTGTGAACGGAATTTAAAGGAATACTACTCACACCTTCCTCATCTTCCTACTAGAGGTGTCAAGAATAAAATACAATCTGGAGATTCTACATTCATGATTGAAAGGTGAAAGCTCAATTTACTTTTCTAAACATTCCATTGTTTAATAGTTTAGTGAATAGTTGTTAAAAAATATATATACTTTATTTGATTCACTTTTCAATATATTCAGTAAGTTTGGTTGATCCAGGTAAAATATTTATTGAATCTTTAAGTATTTTCCACGTGGCTGAAGGTTGGAGCATGTTGTCCCCTGCAGAGGACCACACTTTAAAAGGCCATAGAGCCTAATGCACACAGGAGCTGATATCTTTTGTCATTACATTTTTTAATTCAATAAACTGACCTGGGTTGCTAAGCTGCTTCAATACATGTTTTGGGCCTAGAATACTTAAAACAGAAAGAAGGTTTCAGAAAGTTGATTCAAACTCTGGACCCAAGATACGAGATCCTGAGCAGTAAATATTTGAGCCAAAAATGAATGTTGGGACAGAGTTTACTGCAAAATAAGTAACGTTGCATTCTTCTCCACCATTGCCGATCTATGGTCAAGCTGTACCACAGACCCATACATAAGCCTCACAATCCATTACATTGACTGGAAACTGCAAAGCAAATGCCTGCAGACCTCTTATTTCCCAGATGACCACACCAGGGAAATAATTGCAGCTGGGCTGAGAGACGCACTTTCCTGCTGGGGCTTAAAAGAGTTGTGTCAAGTATGTATGACGACCGACAGCAGATCGAACATGATCAAAGCATTGCAGCTGAACAAGTGGACAAACCGTGTGTGCCGGTTTGGCATCTTCTTCAAAATCTGTGTTTCGGACACAGACTGCACAATGCTATTGGTAAGTTTCAAGATTAGCCTACCCTGTATCATGCTTATTATAAAGAAAAAATACAGCTCACATTAGTCATGTAGGCTAAATCTAAGCACATCAGATTTGCAAATGTGTGCAATATCCAAACAGTACCCAAATTGCATTGTATTTATTTATAATGAATAGCTTATATGTTAATTGAATATATTAATTTATCACCTCTCTTTTTAATTTAATTTAACTAATTACCTTACTCTATAAATTATCCAGTCTTATAAAGCAACCTAGCTCAGTTGAATGTAAATCTATGTATTAGATTTGTAATGTCCAATAATGACTTGGGTTTCCCAGGCCACAGGGGTGTGCAAGAAGGTAGTTAGTACATTCTCATACAGCTGAAGTGAACTGAGTGCACAGACTAAACAAAGCCTGCCCCTGCACAAGCTCATCACAGAATCGCCAAACAGGTGGGAATCGAGAGTCCCGGAGCAGGAAAAGGCCATTACAGAAGTCCTGGCAGCAGACAAAAAGACAAGGCACCTTGTACCTACCAGGTAAAACATCCAGGTCTTGGAATCGGTCACAGCAGCACTGAAGCCACTCCAGGATTCTACAGATGCCCTTTCAGGAGAAGCGTACATGAACGTGTCCTATTTGAAGCCTGTCATCCATCTGTTAATTGCAGAGGTTCTGAATCCGATCGAGGGCGATACAGAACTGACCCAGGATATCAACATTAAGGTTCTCGATTACTTGAATGACAAGTACACTGACCCTGCAACAGATGAGCTGCTCACCATGGCTACCTTTCTTGACCCAAGGTTCAAGACCACATACATGTCCACTGAGAAGCTGGAGGACATTAAGGTGAGAGCTGACTTAGAGACCAAAGCCCTCCTGGTGCAGAACACAGCCCTCCTGGTGGAGAACACAGCCCTGGGAGAATAGTCTCTTGCAGAGAAAGAAGCTGCCACTGCTCCACAATCAGCCATGAAGCCCAAGAAGAGCCTTGGGAGCTTCTTTAAGAAGACCAGCAGTGCACCTGTCTCATGTTCACAGAGGCAGATCATCAAGCAATAGCTGAACAGCTACATTCTGGCGATGGCAGCAGACAGTGAGTCTGATCCTTTGGAGTGGTGGTGACTTCACGGATCTAGTTTCCCACGTGTGAGTTGCTTGGCAAAGAAGTACTTACGCATCCCTGCCACAAATTCCCCCTCTGAGAGGGCATTCAGCACTGGGGGCGATGTGGTCATATGTCACAGGGCAGCACTGAAGCCAGAAACGGTCAACAGGCTGGTGTTCCTGGCATGGAACTTGTGAAGAAGGTTGATGTGAAGATTGGTTGATACTTGATGGTTGAGGCTTGAAAAGTTTAGTTTGAAAAGGTTAGTTATATTTGAGTTGAATTACCTTATTTTCCATGTTGCAAAAAATGCTTTAATTTTATTTAACTCCTGTGTTCTTGAAATATAAAATGTTACATAATATTTAATTTAATTCATATAGGCATTACATGTTTGCACCATTTGAGAAAAAAAACCTTTTCAGGTGCATACTATGTCCAATGCCTCACTCTTTCTGGTTATACAAGGTTAAAATACATATGTTGTCTGGGCTACTAAAAAGGGCTACTAAAATGTTTTTTCTCATATATTGTGATATCATATCGATATCGTCTGGGCAGTGGAAAATATTGTGACAATCACGTAAGCGTAGATTCATGGGTATGATTTCATGTGATCACATAGCGTTGCATCTGTCAGATGTAACGCTAACGCTGTCTTGTGCAAGTTTATTTTTCCTAGGATGCCGATGGAATCTCATGAATCATTATTGAGAATGTGACTGCACAAGCACGTAGCTGGTTAAATCCACAAATTCAGTGGTCCACTGGTTAGTGCGTGCGAGTTCGAGTTTGCATTTTATGTTACAAATTACGTTTAGGTAAAGGTCTACATAATAAATTGCTAAGTTTAGCTAGTTAGATGGTTAAGTTTAGGTGTTAGGTTAGAAATGGTTAAGTTTAGATATTAGGTTAAAGAAAGTGTGAATCTTCCGGTCCACTGTGTGCCAAGAAAGGCAGTGTGGCAAATTATAGCATGAAAGCAGAGTAAAGTGTGTGTATAAGATTATGTAGTTTTTATATTTGAAAAGGTTATATCAACTGATCAAAAAGTCAGTTGAAGGTCTGTTATATTGTCATGTTTGTTCCTTTTTGATCAGATACTTAATGTCAAATCATGTGACTTGATCATACCTAATTAAGTTAAATTAAGTAATTGCCCACAACTCAAATCTTAATCCCCCAGTGCTATTTAAGGGCCAACAGTCAAATGTGATTAAGGGATACTGTGTAGGTGACTATTGTAAGAATACACAGTATAGACTATTGTAAGAATAACAACACCTTTGCAATCCAAACCTGGTCTCTCTCTCTCTCACACACACACACCCCATCTCAAAACCAAAAGTAAAACACTGTGTTGAGAAGATATATTAAAATTGTCCACAATGTTTTATTTGTGTTAGAACTTCCACAGCTTTGCTAACTGAAAATAGCTAAGTCATACAGTTCTGCTCACCAGCCATGCCTGGTGAAGGGCCTCAGATTGGTCTTTGCCCAGGGCCTCTAAATAAACATTTGTTAAATAAAAAGCCTGTCCCGTTTTCTAATTTCATACCCTCTGATTGTCAACCCCAGTCTTACCGTTTCTCTGCTAATTGCCAACAAACACTGATCTTTTGTGGGCCAAAAATGTTTTGGTCAATTATCTAATTTGTGGTAAAATGCCTAAAATGCTATTTCACTGTATTACTGTACAACGTCAAAGCTAGATTACAATGCAATGGGATCAGAGGTGTTACTTCTAAAATGTATGATATACATACAGCAGCATGTGTATATGGATTGCTGGCAGTCAGGAATAGACAAAGTGTTAAGATTTACAGGATTACTTCAAAAGTGAACGGTTGCTAATGTCACACAATAGTACTTAAGCAATGCCATCAACTGAAATGCTGCTTCTGAATAGGCTACAGACACCAGCTGCTTGTTTGGCTTATTTTTGTGCCCCTCTTGTTTGGATTCTACATTCACATCACCTTCTGTAACCAGTGTGAGGATACTAAGGAATCAATAAGCCCCGTGTTTGCTGCCAGGCTCTGATTCATGTGGAAATGCCCTCCCCCAGAGAGGCTAGCCTTTAAAATAAAATATACCTTTTCTCCAAAGTATTATTGCTTGTTTGAATGCACACTAGCGGTTCATTTGAAATATAACACAAAACAGGCAAGCTATACAATGTGATACAATTTCATACAATTTATTGTTTGCTCACTTAAAACAGTAGACTAATAAATGTAGTAATTCTAAATGAACAGTTATAGTTATATGAATTACCCATTTCGATGTGTAAAATTAGTAAAAAAGAAAAAAAGAAAAGGTTACTAATACACAACCATTTTGGTAATGTCAACATGTAACATGTGTCTTTTTAATTAGCAAAGTCTTATTCTGGCACTACTCCAATTCCAACCGTGCAGTGGTGTCAGCGACTATAGGCTATAGGAGTCGATTTTAAAGACATAAGAATGGGAATAAAGTTGGGAAGGGTCCATGGCTTCCATTAAGAGTAATTTCTGGTCAGGGTGTGTTGCTGAGTAAACATGCATGCTTCCAAGTATCCCATTATGGACGAAGACGATGCCTGACTATGTAAACTCAACTCAAAACAGTTCAGTAACATGGAATGTATTTGCTGTTGTCAACCATCTAAAGTCTGGCACTGTACAACATATATTGTCGTTTAAATTGTCAATGATAGAACCAGCAAACCAAACCTACTGCCAAATATACAACATTCAGTAGTGACAGTCGGTAACACCGATCATTTTGTAGGTTGTGATAAACTGCCATAGAATGCCAGACTAAAGTCAATTCACATCAGTGCGACACGAAACGTCTCATTCATTTAGTTTAACGGATTCAGTTAAAAGACAGAGAGCTATGAGAGCCATGTTAATACTACCCAATACAAGACTAATACCTAATCCAATACAAGAGCTACTCAGCAGCAGGGCGGAGTCTCTGCCCCTTAGGAGCGCTGCCACGGAAAATCAAAAGTAAGAGCAACGAAATCTTGTGTGAAAACTAGTAGTTTAGAAAATAAAACTCGACGTTACCCTTTCCATATGGAGCATTAATCAAATATTGATCGAATCGAGATTCACGATATAATCGCTCAGCACTACATCAATGGTCCAACTTTTGCATGGAAACGGAGTTGATGTTGCAGCAGACTACGATTTTTCGTAGTATACGATGTGTATGAAGCAGTACTCTCTTATATTAGAAAATAGTCGAGCCTGACGATTTTAAAGGAACCTCATTCCCATATTTTACAGTACGGCCGAACCGGATGTGTTTTATTAAATGCGGCAACACACCCCATTGACTTTGTATTGATATGTTAATGCATCGGCACAGTGCGTCGGCACAAAAAAAGGGGTGGGACAAAAGTTTAATTTCGGTTAACTTTATGCAAATGAGAGCATAGTGTGGCATGTGTTCGTCAATGTCATTGGACAATCGTCATTCAGTGAGCACTGGCGGACTTGTGTTGAATTTCATTTCCTAGTTTTAAGCATTTCCGTCAGCAACATTGTAAATTTCCAATAAGCACAGAGGGTACTGAGTGCATCGAGCATAATGAAATGCGTGGGAACCCATTCGGTGGGGCAACACTGTTACAGCCTAGCTTCACTGGCACTGTAAGCACAGGCTACAGGCATGGCCGCACCCATGTCCCTGTTTGACGAGTACCTGATAGCATCATGGATGAGCTTGCATCTCAGGATGCATCTACTCTTTTGGACTCTCCCAATGCCTTAGCCATCGTCTTCGTGAGCAAAGGATTGTTTGTGTGGAAAGTGACACACCAGGGGATGTAGAGAGTGACAGGAGTAGGAAGCAAAGGCAACTCAAGACTGAACACTGGCCTAATGTCAGTGCAGGCCTTAAATACCAACTCAAATGAGGCAAAGGAGGGCATATGCAACGGCGTGTAATGAGCTCACATTGCACTGAAGAACAAAGTAAACGCCCGCTTGACTGTACCTGAACCTGAGTTCGAGTGCTGCGGTGGCTAACTCAGGAGGAAGCAACAGTACCTTCATCAGTGCAAGCCTGCCACTGCCGGTTACATGTAATTAACAATAACGAGAACAGTTCTAGGCAACCAATAGTGTTCAAGCAGGGTTCACTCCGGATGCTCAGCACAGATGAGTGAACTGCTCTAGGAGGCAGGATTGGAGGAAGACATCTCAGTTCTTAGTTGACCCTCTACATCTTGGTTTACTCTCTAGGTATGGTGACAAGATGTGAAACCCGGTTTTCAACATTCACTACCAAATTGTCTCGGTTTTCAGCGCTTACATAGACGTTTATCATGGTACGTCCCACTCATTATTACCCAACACAATCAAACAACAAACAATGCACCACACATCTGACTTGAAC
>OMKN01081440.1:916-12356 GCA_900302345.1 Melanonus zugmayeri
CCCTGGCACCACCCGTCAACAATCGCGAGCAGGGATATACGCGGCAGCCCCCCCCCCCCCCCCCGTCAACAATCGCAAGCAGGGATATACGCGGTAGCACCTCCCCCGTCAACAATCGCGAGCAGGGATATACACGGTAGTACCCCCCCGTCAACAACCGCGAGCAGTCTTGCTCAGGGACACCTCGACACTTGGCTAGGAGGAGCCGGGGATCGAACTCTACCTCCTGAGCCACTGTCGCTGTGACACTGTGTAAAATGTAATGCTACATGACTAAATGTAATGCTAAATCACTAAATGCAACGCTAAATGACTAAATGTTATGTTAAATGGCTACATGTAATGCTAAATTACTACATTACATCGGACGGTTGTAGCATAGCTATAAAAAAAGAAGAAGACTCTGTCGTACCCGTTCTCTGAGTAGCGGCTCCAGGACCGCCTCCATACTGGAGCTCCACCTGCTGTTCCTCAGAATCTGTTCTGCTGTCTGAACAAACAAACAAACAGTATCAAACCACACACAGTATAACAGTATACTCTATTCCACAGTATTCTGTAGAATAGAGTCATCAACACACACTGCAACAGAAATTACTTGCTTGGCACAACCTTACCAGAGACGGGTTATTGCATTAGCTTTGTTCCCCAGTTCCAAGCAAGCAGTAATACTACAATAATAATGACGAATATATTAGTTTAACTTGCTTCGTGCATGGCTTGATATGATTTCTATCTATCTTCTAAATACACATGCAAATGTCTTCAAAAGAGGCTAGATAAAACTATTTTTTACAAAATATCTTTCAACAAGATGATTTGATTCATATGTCTTCGATTGTCTCTTAAGCAGAGGCTTCTGTCAACGTATAGCTTGCTTCCAATGTATGTTGGGAAGCTGGGCGGGAATCACATGTTCAACAACAAGTACAACATTGGTTGAATGGTGACACCTGATTATATAGGTATTATTATTAAATGTAGGTAAGATTCGACAGTTGTAGAGAGAGAGTAGAAGAGAGCAGGAGAGAGCAATATTTTGAAACTAAACTAAAAAAATGTCTCCCTCTCTGCTCCCTCCCTATGTTTCTCTGCTGTCAATCATAGGTGCATTTCACGCACCTATGATTGACAGCCAAGATGAATTTCCCGAACCAATCAGGGAAGAGATGCCCTGATTGGTCAGAAATTAGCACAAATCTAAATTGTCTCATATAGAAGCAGGCAAAGGCAACTCGAAACAGATATTCTCACAGTGCATTTCAATAGTTGACGGATGGCTATGCCATTTCTAAAAAACAGTCAAATAATAGCTCTTAAATCTTACCTACAGCACCTTTAATAATATTGTGTCATGTAGCAGGTGCTTTTATCCAGAGCGAATTACATTTAATTTGTAAAGACATCACGTCATTAAGGAGCAGGTATGGTTTAGGCATCTTGCTCTTGGATGCCTACAGGTAGACTGCAGATGTTGGGGATCAAACCCTAGCTTCTGGACACTGGATTAGAGTCACTTTACCATCAACCTAAACTCTGGAGTACAGTGTTTTTTTAGACGCTTTTTAGCGACTAAAAGTGATTTACATTGAACTTAGATAGATGTCATTAAGGAGAAGGTAGGGGCATCTTGCTCAAGGAGGTCTATAGGTTAGGCTGCGGACATCAAGGGTCAAACCCAGAACCTTTGGGCTGGGAGTCAAACACCCACTGGCTCTTCACTTCAAACTGCTCAGGGTGACGAGTTGGGATGCCAAACTCACCTGGCAGGTTCGTTGCAGGTCACTGGTATACACAACGTTGAACAGGAGATCTCGGAGGTACTGGCCGACCGCCTCGGCCTGCCGCAAACCCCTCTCCGACAGCGTTGTGTCCACGCCTTGACCTTATGACACAAAACCAGCTTTGACGACCAAATTCACCCCTTTCAACACGTACCGGATACATCCCAACCGAATATACCTGAATACGTTAGCATGTCAAATGAAAATCAAAAGATAGTTAGACTAGGCTAATTCCGCAGTTAGTAGAATACAAAATGATGTCGTAATTAAGTCATTTGTTTTTGTCGCACCCACATTTTTAACCCCAGCTGAATTGTGCGCCTGGCAGAGGGAGACATGCTGGTACAGGACCTGTAGGATGCATCCTTCATAGTAGTCAACATACCTTGCAACAGCTTGTCTCTGTTGTACTGCGTTTCTCCACTGTATGGAGACACATTTAGTTAAAGCCAAAGCCATCGCAATACAGGTATATAGTCACCCTAGCATATATGACATTGATCTGACCTTGGCTGGCTTTGTCAATGACACTAAAATACAACAAGCAGTTAAATACAATTAGTAGAATTTGTGTTTTGATTGATATAGCTTACGTCTGGCTAATTCAACCTGTAAACTTCCAGCCGCTATACTTCATCGACTGACTGAACACATTTTTATATTTGAGATTTTATGACGCTAATCGTGTAAAATAATGAATGGTCGTGCATTTCAGACTTCCAAAATAAAAATAAAGCGATATTCTTACTGTCGTACGATCGTCAAGCTAAATTTAAACATTTCACCACTGGTCACTTCTGGGTGCATTTCCTGGTTATTTAACATGACGTAGTACGTAGCGTCACAGCAGGAGCCAATAGCGTGACGCGTCTCATCAGGTGACTACGTGAGGGTGACGTAGTGGCCCGCTGCACGTGAGCAACATAACCAGGGCTCTGCGACGTCATCAACGCGACCTGTTCGACGTCGCGTACCTGTCGATCAAATCAATGGTGCGACAGCAACGCGACATCTGCCTAACAGCTAACCTACTTTAGCTTTGATTCTAATAAACATCGAAATCTTGTCATTGCTTCTAATTCATAGAAGTATGAATTGGAAACTGTTGGTGTGTGCGTAGGATTCAAACCACGCAGAAGCATGTTGAGCCCTTCACCAACGACATGGTTGTATTAACAAATGAAATAGAAATATCCGAATTGAGGCCAAATTCCCGTCTACTACGTTATTTTAACAGTTGGAGAGGTTACGTTAAAACATTAGAAATAAGTAAAAATGGGGGCAAAAAAAAGACAATAGAAAAGACTAATTATTTAAGCCAATTTATTGAGCAGATATTGTGGACAACTGAGGATACAACTGAGGTACACTGCATGATGGTGTCCTGATAGTGGGAGAGGGGTGACAGGGGTTACATTACATAAAATCCCACAATTCCACCCTAAAAGTGAACAATGATACACGTACAAACCACTTTCTGGTGTCTACAGATGAACCGGGTACCTCATAAAAACTTTGTATAAAACTAGGGTACAGGAAATCTCGAGTAGGCAAAACGACAAAATATAGATCTTAAATTAGGGAGAGCCTATGTTGGAAATCTATTGTACATTTAAATGTGTAGGAAAGCCCATCTGTAATTTAGCACCATGTATGAACATGTTCAATTTCAGTTGACAAAAGGGAATGTTGACAATTTTGGGGGAATTTTCAGAAAAAACCTGAACCTAGTTGACTTGTTATTGGTCAGAGTTGTGATGAGGTAATTCGAGATGGGCAACCTCGCTCATTCTGCGTTAAGAACCTGAGGTACACAAACATTACAAGAAGCAGCAAGAATATGATCGACTATAAAACACACAAAAAAGGTACACATGAGAATAAACATGCTTTTTTTTCTTCTTTTTCTCTCAAATATCTGCAATCATGAGTACTTCCAGACACAGACAGACACACAGCTAAGAATTGGTTACATGTTTTAAAAATGTCATAATATAGCAGCACACTCAAGTGGATCACAAATAGGAAATGTCATCACGGTACAAGCCTAGGAAAAAGAGCTTAATAGCAGCAGAAGGAAAAGAGGAATATCTAGAATATATTTATATAATATATATTGTATCACTTTGGAAAATCACTTTCAAACCACTGAAAAACGATTACTGGAAAAACATAGCGTTGACAATTTTCCGTTTTAAAGCACATTGAAGATTGACAAAATGTTTGAGGTTATTTTTTAGCCAACTAATAACATACAACACACTCAAACAACTTTGTATTTCATATAAAAAGGCATCTTACAAGATGGTATTTTTTGTAACTCAGTACAGAGCAGGTTATGCTTTGTTTTTTTAAAGAACAAAAAAATAACCAGAACACATTTAGCACAAAGTATGTACACAAGTCTTTCAAACAAACTGTCTGAATTAGGAAAACAAATATTCAAGTAAGGTTAAGTAAAACACTAACATACACACACACACATTATATATATATATATATATATATATATATATACACACACACACACACACACACACACACACACATATATATACATACACACATGTATACATGCACATATTATATACACACACACATATATATATATACACGTATATATATGTATGTATACGTGTGTGTGTGTATGTGTACATACATATATATACACACACACACACACACACACACACACCATGTGTGTCTAAGTCTAGACGTGACTTGGATTATCTGTCTTTGCATTGCAACTGATTTGGTTCCATATTCAACACAACTATAAAATGGTAAACCCCAACCCTCCTCACCTGCCAGGGGATAGCTTTGAAGACAAAGTGCATCACCCCAAATGGGAATCCAGCCCAGAATCGATCAAATAACTTAAAAAAAAGAAAAGAAAAAAAAAAGGAAAAGTTTAGAGGGGGAGGGGGATGTGAGCCCAATACCCACCCATCTCTCCTTAACCACCTTCCCATTTCCATTGGCAAGGAGTGTGATTTCAAAAGTGCATCAAGTTTGATCCAAGTCCCACCCACCCGTAAACTCCCACCCACCCACTTGTAAATGTCCACTGGAAAATGCAAACTCAACGGTCAAAATGGATCTAGGAGAACCTGTCGATGAAACTGCAGGACAGCCCGGTTTGTTCCGATCGAGAAATTTGCAGCCCTCGTTCCTCAATTGACCCGCGACTGTCGCAGTTATAAGTTACATAGCTTAAGTTAACTTCCTCCCTCCGATTCCTCACCAAATCAATTTACCACTCCCTGCCCTCGGAGACAGCGTTCCTTTTCCGCTTTCCTTCTACTCAGTACTACTCTACCAACAGTAAAATCTCTTGACTTGTCTTTTACAATTCTTTCACTCAACATCCAACGTTACCTAAACCTCCAACATGTCAACTGCACTTTCTCTGTGAAAACCTTAAGACATGACATCAGCGTGCCAATCGTGACGAAAAGAACCCCTTCCATACAACATCTCCCGAACGCTTCTGTGGTCCAAATATCGCAGGAGACCGCAAGCGAACAAAGAACCGACGTAAAAACGAAGCCGGTCAAACGTAGCCATGTGGAAATAAACCCAACTAATAATTGGAGGTTGTGAACCCAGAATCTGTTCCCCTCTCTTGAGGGGGCCCAGCCCACTCTTGGCCAGCAAATCTGAGTTGATAAATAGTAAGCGTTGCTAGTGCTACGCATGTACAATGTGTAGCAGACAGGGGAAAAGCAGCTAGCTGGCGCTTCTTCTGCGTTAGCATAGCATCTAGCTAGTGCTTTTGCTGCGTTAGCTAGCTTGTTTACAAGTCGCATAGGATCAGCAAATAGTTGACACAGCATATTATACTGGTTTCCTGTACGGTGGAAATTGCTTGCGAGATAACCAGATAGAAGTTATTGATTATGTTATGTTTTTTTCTAGATTCTATGAAAACTTAGTAACATAGTCATATAATTATTATGGTAATTATTCAAGTATGAAAATATATTTAGGTTTCTGTTTAGAGAACCTAAAGGCACTATCAAGTTTTGTACGATTTAATGCAGCTTTAAAAGAGCTGTGTTGATTATATATGACCTATATAACAAGTCATGATATGACCAGCTGTGTATAAGGGGGGGGTGTATGAACAAAAAAAAAAAGTTCATATCATCCGATATTTCATTGTCCAAGTGACTTGGATCATCCTCGAAAAGCTAACATGTTTAAACATACCACCATTACAGAACATCCCCACCAACATGAGACTTGATTGATACTGGCAGATCATCGGTTGACAAACATGCTCCATTCCTCTCATCCCGTTAGCCGATTGGTTCGATGACAACGCTGCAGGGCGACAGGGTTATGGTGGTGGTAAGAGTTCATAGGTTGACGTCGCGTACATCGGTGGGGGTGCTGGACTGGTCCTGCTGCTCGCGGGCCTTGTTCCCGGCATGGAGCCCCTCATGTGGACCCTGGTGCTGACCACCCCTCTGGAGGCTGCTGACCAGGACGCGCTCAATCTGCTCCTGGCACTCTCTCAGACAGTCCTGGAAGAACAAGCACAATGGTCACAGCCATTAGACACAAAACAGAAACAAAGAACAGTACAATACAAACAAGGAGAAGCTCGGCGTGTGGCCCCATGGCGTACGTACGCCGTAGGTCTCTAGGTACGCCATAGGTCTTTTGTGCTACGTTTTCTGGTTAATTTATGGTAAGACTAGTTGAGGTGTTTCGCATACATGTCCGTTTGAATGACATCTTCACATTATAAAGAGCACCAGATGGAGTTTTGGGGGACTACGCTCAGAATCTCCAATGTGGACATTGGGGATCAAACACAGTACCCTTCGGATGGGAGTCGAACACCCTAAACACTAGTTTCCCTGTAGCCCAGTATTTGGCAAGACTGACAAAAACATTGGCGCTTCTCTTCTGGTCATGTCATTGGAGACAACGCCTACAAGTAAAACTACTGAATCATGCCAGCCTTGTCCATTGAGAATACAGTAGCATTGTGTTGGATTAGCGTGTGATTAGCATGCGATTCCAACACACCAACACTTAAACTCGGTCATGTGCGGTTTTTGATGAAACATCCAAAGGGTCGTTTTGATCACATGTGCAGCATACCGACGGGAGGTGGGTCGGGGGTGAATTGTGGGTTCTTTCGTAGGTGGTCCAGACCGTGGTGGCAGGAGAACAATGGGTCCAAGCACCCACCGATACCAACGCCACCAGGCTGCTAGGGCCCAGGAATTCTCCAACACACGCAAGAGAGAGGACCGTAGTCATTGGCTCAAAAAGAGACCAGGAGGGTTTTTTTTTTTCTCCAAGGGCCACCCCAGTGGAGGTTTTTAACACAGTCCTTCTGGTGCCAACTTTCACAAAAACAAAATAAAAGTTGTGACCGCGCCGTCCCTGGAGGTTTACTGAGTGTAAAAATTGCATCTTTTCATTGAACTTTGAAAGCTGCAATTTGTAAATGCTCTGGTTTAACAATGACTTATAACCAAATAATTTAAAAACTTGAACATACAACATAATTGTACAAACAATGTGTTGTCTATGTTGACAGATTATAAAAACGCCATGACAAAAAACGATTACTGCCCATCAAAGATTATCAAAGATCAGAACGCAAAATCAACATGTTTTCAGATTGATTGAAAGTATGATTGTTTCCCAAAATCCCAGCAGGATGTCAACGCCCCCATGAAACAAATGGTTTGATTCCGGAAGGCAGAAAGAGGAAGTTGCAACGTACATCTCATGTGATACGAAGCATTAGTGATCGGATTTACAAAATCACTAATCTCTTAGCAAATACACATTTTTGGACTCTGTCCTGTTACAACATTAACAGAATACTTTTATTGTGGTTGGTACTGGAGTGGGGGTGTACACCTCCATCTCATGTCCAGACAGTCTAACAGAGCCATTAGTCTCACCCTGGGCATACAGGAAACTACCCGTGACCCCCTGCCCTCCAACCCCTATAGTCTGGATGTGTAGCATAATACAGGACAGTGGCGCAGGATGTTTAGCGACTGTTGCTACCCTGCTAAGCTTGTGAAAATGGACACGCGCACACACACACTTTCTACCTTCAGGCCTGAAACTGTAACACATGCTTGGATGCACAGGCACGTGCAAGGACACACACACACACACACACACCTTCTACATGTACGCCTATTTAGAGACGACACCGCTACTCTGCCATGTTCATGCACGTACACACCTTCTACCTGCAGACCTGTGGAAGATGTGGGAGGTCTACAACACTGCAGAGTGGTGTGTGTGTGTGTGTGTGTGTGACCCTAAAGAATGCACCGGGGGCCCGCAGAGGGGCCAGCATTCCTTTGAAACGTACGGATAATTGGAACCTGATGGTGCGCGGTGGGAGCGCCTGTTGTGACGGCGGGCTGTAGCGGGGGCCTGCGTTGCCACAGCGACCAGACCACAAGCACAAGGGGAGGTGGGCTGGGGTGGGGAGGCTGGGTGGTTCACGTCGGCCATTGGTTGTTTTTGTTTCAGCATCTGGTCTTTATGTAATAATGTACCCATGACGATACCGCTACACAAAGCCTTCTGTTATGGATGTATAGGAAGACGTCTGAGTGTGTAAGATCCAAGCATGTCTTCTATGAGCACCTCGGTGGCTCAACCCATTAACATATTCATTCATCATGTAGGCATGTATACGCCTTGTAGCTAGCGACCCAGGTTCCATTCCCATGGTCAGATGCTACATGTCATTTCCTCTCTCCTTCAACTCACTCTCCTGTGTCGCTTCACTCTTCTGTCCATAAAGGCACAAAGCCCAACAATAAAAGAGGTCTCCTATGAACAAAGTTTGGAGACCTTTGTATCGCTCCCTCCTCCTCCCCCTCAGTCTCTTGCTCTTGTAAAGATGGCGCTGTGTGTTTTTAAGGGCCGCACAGACATACGAGCGTCTACCAGGAGGGGCCTGCTTCTAAAGAGGGAGTCTAGTGAGGGAACAGTCTGCGTCGGACCACAAGAATGTGGGCTCCGGCTTCTAAGGAGATGTTCTGCCTGCCGAGGCCCTTTATAGCAACAGTCTGGCCCCACCACCAGCACCCACGGGCGACTTCTAAAGAGCTGTACATCACAAGCATCCCAAACAACAACTTGTTTTCTTTCCTGTATCAGTGTGTGTGTTACTAGATATCCATCTGTGTGTATGAGTCTGTGTGTGTACTAGTTAGCAGATATCCATCTGTGTGTATGCGTCTATGTGTGTGTGTACTAGTTAGTAGATATCCAACTGTGTGTATGCGTCTATGTGTGTGTACTAGTTAGTAGATATCCATGTGTGTGTATGCGTCTATGTGGAGGAGGGTAATGTATGTGTGTGAAGTATAATGGACTAAGTTAGTGTTTATGTGGGTCACTCGCTGCCCCCTCAGATGGAGGACTGCTAACTCATACTGGGCACTGAGTTTCTTTTCCAGTGACTGTTTACATTTTTTAGGGTAATTTAGTTTTGAAAGTAGATTTGTAATTATGGAACATCTGAAAATAAATGAATGTTTCATGTTTAGTTCTGTTGTAGGAGGAAATGGGAGGACTCTTTCTGTTCTCCTTTGGTGGCAATCATTTTTAGATATATGATCATCATCATTCTTTAGATATAAATATAGTGTAGAGCACTCATTTATCTCACCAGAGACTGAAGCAGTTCCTGTCTTAAACAATACAACTTTGTAACAACCACCAATACAACCCATAATAACCCCCAAGGCAGTCCACTGGGTAGGCTGATCTAGCCCATCATACATCTGGGTGGACACTCCCACTTTTGATGTCACCAACGGGTTGATTTTGAAATGGCTTGTAATGGCTACTCATTTGTGACATCACAAGTGGGAGTTGATACAGTCCACTGACTAGGCTGGTAGAAGTGTGAGTCATTACATTCCACTGGGCAGCTAGGTTGAGCCAATCCATCTGGGTGGATACTCCCACTTTTGATGTCACAA
Source organism: Melanonus zugmayeri (assembly GCA_900302345.1). Classification (NCBI taxonomy): domain Eukaryota; kingdom Metazoa; phylum Chordata; class Actinopteri; order Gadiformes; family Melanonidae; genus Melanonus; species Melanonus zugmayeri. The sequence goes on from OMKN01081440.1 coordinate 10,689, forward strand.
ACGAGTAGCCATGAAAGCCATTTCATAAATCTACACATTTGTGACATCACAAGTATGAGTTGTTACAGTCCACCAAGTAGGCTAGCAGGCTGATCCATCCATCCATCATACAATCTGAGTGGACACTCCCACCTGTGATGTCACAAACGATTAGCCATGAAAGCCATGAATCCACATGTCTGTGACATCACAAGTGGGAGTTGTTACATTCCACTGGGTAGGCTGGTAGGTTGCTCCAATCCATTTTACAATCTGGATGGACGATTTTTAAATGGCTTGTAATGGCTAATCAATATTGTGGCTCTTTAATAATACTAATTCCAGGGTGGGGGACTCCAGGTACTCACCACCTCCGTGTTGGTGATCTTGCCCAGCAGGGTGGTCAGCTTGTCCCGTCTCAGCATGTCGTTGGCGTGGTCGAGTTGCAGGCCGCAGATGGCGGCGCCCACGCTGCCCGTGGCGATCATGGAGGGCGGGTTCAGGGCGAGGCTGAAGTCTGCAAACAGAAATGAGTAGTGGGGGGGGATTGTCGATTATTGATTTACAATGTGTGCGTTAGCAATTGGAAATATGCCGAGCACTCGTCGTAACTGCAGTTGTGACAATGTCATTAAAGCAAGTATGAGGATTTCAGACAGCCCTTGTTGGAAAGAAAGTCATGCGAATAATCTTCAGCATGCATCATTCCCCCCCCGCCCAAATCTGAGATGTAGAATCTGAGTGCAGGGTTTTTCCTGCATAGAGAATTTTGAGGCGGCCGCCTCCATCAAATTTCGGTCCGCATCCAGCTCTCGACAAAACTCTGATGGTAGTGCGCTCGTTGGATTTGTCATCTGTAACTGCAGTGGCGGCATTCCGCCTGTAGACGGCGGCGCTGTAGCGTAATCAGCACAGGGCACCGAGAAAAGCGCTGCCGAAATGGCCATCCTCAACAAATGTCCTTTCCTTACTACAGCAAGAATGTGTCAGGCGGCGCCCTGACAACCCATTAGTCCCCCCAGGATTCCTAAATCCTAAATTCCGCGGACATTAAAAAGCAACTTAAAATGACCCTCTGGGCTCGACGATGTCGCCGGCGACATGGAAGTAACATTACTCTACTTACTCTTTGTAGAATAACTCCGCTGCACGCTAGACTCTTACTTTGAAAAGCGTCTATTCTTTGGCGCTCCGCCGTTTCAACATGCGCTCCGGTGCGATCGTAACCCTTTCAGAAGCTTTGTTATCCAGCCTAGAACAGCAGGTCTTTTTGGGGACTTGAAATAAATCCATAACGATAAATCCAACACTGAATGTCTTCTGTGATTATTTATCCATTTTTCTGTGTTGTAAACAGTCGTTGTTGTTAGCGGATGTGATGTAAGCCTCGCTCAGCCAATAGCTGGGCGGTCTGAGCCCCAGGGAGTCTGGGAAATGTAGTTTATACATCTAGTTACGCTCACTGTGGAGCGCACGGAGAGACGCTTTTTTGAGTTGCTGTTTTCTTTTTCACACGGAGGGTTCTTATTTCTGTTTTTCCAAAATGGCATCACGGCAAAGAAAATATCTAAAATAAAATATGTATATAAAATATACATCGGAACAAGCCCTTGAACTTTTCTTTGTTCACTCAGCTGTCAAACAATCAAAGCTGCCACCTGAACTAATTTATATAATAGTGTGTTGCAT
>OMKN01081442.1:17758-29372 GCA_900302345.1 Melanonus zugmayeri
TGTAATCCCTCTCTCCCTTTCACTCTCTCTCACACACACACACACACACACACACACACAATGAAGAGGAAGTGTTACAGTTGTGGGGTTTCTTAATTTAAAGCCTTGATGGGCTACTGAATGGGACTGGACGCAGGCCTATAAACCTTGTCTATTCACACAGAGGGACATGCTTTCTGTTTGACACCAGTTGTAAGAAAACGTCGACTCATAGTTCACCTCCCAGCCATTCATTCTAAAAGGCCCACGCATACATAATAGATCTGGGAGGCAGAAGTTAAAAAGTGCTACACTGGTATAGGCTGTCACGACATGGACTCGTTACGCAAGAGTTCGGCGTACAAAAACAATACCTTCCAGGCGGAAGGTAGTGAACACCTCCCCTCGTGCACGGCGCACAGGTGCACACGCAGGAGCGCGCGAAGGTGTTCACTCACGTGCGGCTCGCGGGGTTCGGAGAGGCGGCAGCGCCGTCTCCCCCGGGACTGTTGTTCCGTTTATAACCCCACATAACGCCTTCTGCTCAAATCGGTGAAAGCGCTCATTGTTTAAAAGGGAGCATATCGATGAGGCCCACGCACTACGGTAGTCACTGGTACACTTTAGTGTGTGAAACGGGTATTTTATCTTGTTGTTCAGAAACGGTAAAGTGGACGAGTAACTGGTTAAGTACCGGCGAGAGTGGTTGGGAATAATCCAGATGTTTTAATAACATTGGCATTGTTACTATGGTCTTTAGTTTGAAAGACGTATATGATTTTTCCGTTCAATTGGACACAAATCACGCGACGTCTCCAATCACTGCTGTCACTGTGACCCCCCGGAGTCACACATCCAGGTAGACTACAGGGACGACACCCGGGTATAGTACCCGGCCCGCTCCCGTAGGCGATGTCAGAGGTGGACCGACTGCGACGTGGAAGAGTTTACTACACCTCTGACAATGTGGGAAGCGGTGAAGTTTAAACTGGCAACAAGTTAACTCACCAAAGTCTGCTCATACTGCAGCGCCCGCTGCTCGACGCCGTCCCCCGCCATGAGGACTCTTCACCGGGAACGAGACGAACCGCACCGTGTCTGGACCGACCACCGGGATCAACGCCTCTGGCTGATGAACGCAAATGCAAGACCAGGCGAGAGTTCACCGAAGGAACTCTGGCTCGAAAATGTTCCCGAACTAAGTTGCTTCATTTTATAGCCTCAAAATCTCCTCTAAGATCCAGACTGTAAAGGCGGGACTTGTGTGACTTAGTTGTCTGGTCCACCCCTCTGCCGAGCAGGAATGGTACAGTCGGTTTGTCTGAAGTTTTGCGGACAGCCCGTTCTCTGTACACATTAGTGTGCGTTTTCCTGACTGAATATTGTAGACATTCACATATGTTGACCAGAACAAAATCTCAATTTGCAGTCTAAGTTAATAATTAAAACCTTTACAAACCGTGAGAACCTTGAAATTAGCTATACCATTTCAGAGACTCTACGGGGGTGTCTTTCGTGCAAAGGTAGTGTCACTTTGACACTATGACCTGCAACAAAGTCTTTATTTCCATAACAAAAGATAATGATGCAGAAATGTAGACATACACCAAAAAAAGGTTCGGTTAATATTAACCAAGTCCAGTTGGTTGGTTTGTTGTCTTGATTATTTAGTTTGCTTTACAAATGAATAAAACAATGTTTTACTTTGCCTTTGTTCCCTTAAAATGGCTAAATAATTAAGTCAAAGGGTGAAACAGGCAGTCTTTATGTAGACCTAGTTTAAAGGACTTCGTACTAAGAAAGGGTTTCAGATGAAGTGTTTGCTGTTATTTTGCAGTGATGGATGGTTTGGCTGTGATGTGAAACAAATAATGGAGAAGTAATACATAGCTATCAATGTGAGGGTGAGCACCACATGGAATTCTACCAAACACTCACCTGGTCATCACACAAAGGTGTGTGTGTGTGTACGTAACTCAATGTGCTTATTCGTATTGTGATGTGGCTGGATTGAAGCATCTGCATACAGAGACAGGGTTGTAGAGTCCCCCACCGCCCATCCACCCCCATACGTTTAACACCCTTATATCTCTCTTTGATCCATCCCTTATATCTCTCTTTGAACCATTCCACATTGCTTTATATAATGCTATTTCTAATGGGGGGGAAGTTTCACCGGGCCTGATGTGCAGGTGTTGGAGGTCCCCCTCCTCCAGAACCAGCCGTCACTCTTATCGGCTCAACTTTTCTTTGAAGTTGCCAAAGTTGTTTACCTGGTCTTAAAAAAACAACAACCTGCATGTAACCTCCATACATAGTATTTAGGATAACACAATCAATCAGATAATAGTAAAGTGGAGTGCCGGAAGCTTTTGTGTGAGGGTCTGAGAGACCGTTTGTTTTGTGCCACAGCGAATGAGTGATGGGCTCCTGGACCACCAGGGGAATGTAGGCCCTCACCCAACGGCACGCTAGATGGCACTGAGAAACCAATGGGATTGTTTGATGATGTGTTGCTTTTTTATGTTCACATTGCTCGGTTTCTCCATTATAGGTGTGCGTGTGTATGCGCATGCATGAGTGTGTATGTGCATGCATGAGTATATGTGTGTGCGTGTGCATGCGTGAGTGTGTGAACATGAATAAAAGTAATCAAATATGAGTGTTCCATTTTCAGTGTTTGTATCTTTGTTTTTAGTCACCACATTTTTGTGTCACATGTTCCAAGTGTGGCCCGGGTCCAGGACCTGCTATAATATAAAGGTATGTATAATATGTACACAATGAAAAAGTCAACAACCCCTGGACCAATACACTTTGAACCAATACAAAGCCCAGGTGATTAAGTAACAGACAGTGTTAGCCAATAGAACACATTAATCAAATATTAAGGTGAGTGAAAGACAATTAATGTGAGTGAAAGAGTGTGGGGAGAGGGGGAGAGACCTCTCCCCACACCTGGCATTAAAATGCGTTTTGGGCAATTGGATATGAATCGGATATTGCCAAAACACATATAAATGCAGGTGTAAATGTACCCGCAAGACGCATTAGTGATCGGATCTGTGAAACCATATCAGGAGGTGGTCTGTGACACATTCTGACCATATCCAACACAAGTGTAAATGCATCCCCAATACACATATATACCGTTCTATTTACATCCAAGGATGGGAAATGGACACGGCTTCCTCGAGTGTCTTCCTATTTTAACTTTCGCTTTCATTTAACCATCAACATCTGTAAAATCAACAAGCAACAGCAACAATGACAGCTGCGTAACGACTGCTCCTTCGTATCCGACGGTGGGCCAATTGCCTCTATACATGCGAAAACGCAACTATCAGTGCATTTTTTGGACACATGCGTGAATAGGCTTCTTTGATCATTTCAAACATCCAATACGACATTGGAAAATAGTTAAAACGACTGTTAAGACGACTGTAGCAGATGACCCTAGCCACATGCCACTGAAGTGGCTTTTGCAGGGCTTCTCCAAAACCAGGACATGGGTATATGTTGAAATCCGGTTTATTGCAGAGTTTGAACAATGGTTTGTAGGCAGAGCAGGTGGTATCCTGCTGACATGTCAGCAGTGTGGTGATGGCTGGTTTAACCTGTGGGCCTTGATTACTGAATGCACCACAGGTGTGCAGCCTCACCCAGCCCCAGAGTCTAATCAGTCTGACTCGGGCCAGGTGAGGCTGCTTAAACCAGCCACCAACCACACACACTCAACAACGACCAATAGTAGTTTCATCCCCAGCGATCCACTGGTATCAGAATGTGCCCCGGTCGCGCGACGTGTGTTCATACATGATTCATAGCTGGGTATGCATGGGGCATATGCAGCTAATCCCACGTGCCATCATCAGGTTTTTTTCCCCACATGTCATCAACAGCTTTTTGTCAGTTGCGGGCAGTGGTCGAATTTGTCATGGTCGGCGCTGGGTCCTAACGCGCGCCAACTCTCGACGACCTTAATTGGCTACTCCCGCCTTCCCACTTCCCGCTTTCCTGACACACCTGTTCATCATCAATCATCACCACCCGGCATATAGACCCTGGCTTTCCACCTGCTCGTCGTCAGAGTGTTTCTTCAGCTACCCGCGGTAACTACTCTCACGACTCCCAGCTATTGGCAATCCTCCTTATAGTCCGTGTTACTCATGTGTTTGTCTGCGTCGAGCTAACCCACTGTTTTCGTGCTTCCCTTCCCGGTGTTCCTGTTCCTGCCTGTCCATCGCCTCCTGTCTTCGTCTGCCTCCCCTCAATCCCGCTGTCCTGCTCGCATCCTGTCTCTGCCTGCCTGCCGCCTTCCCACCGCTACTCATTCACCTCCGCTTCCATCCGATCCGGCTACACTCACCATCCCATGTATTCATTCTCTCACGGACAATAAACTGGTTTTCTGTTCAATCCTGTGTCGAGTGTTCTGCTCAGGGGTCCACCCGACCCAGCACCCTGACAGAATTGTAGGGGGGATGCCATCCCCTTTGTTAGCAACAAAAACCATCCCCCATGTTAACCATGAACAAAAAGCATCCCCCCCCGTCAACAATACGCTCGCGAATGGAATCCTAGCGCTAGAAAATAGCTAGTTTGCATCCCCTCCTGTTAAAACCGGGGGGTTTTAACACTCCCCCACTGGTTGCGGGGAAGTGATGTGCGAGAGTAACATTCTATTATATAATTCTATAATTTAGCGAGAGCAATATCCAATATCAATCTGGACACTGGAGACACATTCTAATGCCAGGTGGCAATGAAGTGTGTTGCATTATGGTAATATCCGATTCATATCTGATTGCTCAAAACCCATGTCAGTGCCAGGTGTAGGGGGTCGTTCACCTAGCAGCCATCTTGGTTCCATCTTGGTTCTAAAACATACAGTTTATGTTCTTAAAGGATAACTTTGGGATTTTTCAACCTGGACCCTAATGCGGACAACAATTTTTGATAGCAACCCAGTTACAACCATCATGGTTGTGTACTCACATAGTCGTAGCACGTTGGTATGTGAAGTAGAGAAAGGAAGTAGAGAAGTTCTATGAGGACCTTACAACAGCAGTCCCGGCTCACAACTTCCTAGCTATTCTGGGTGACTTCAACGCGAGGCTCGGACCAGAGGACGCACCTTTCACATACCACGGCACCACTAACCGCAAAATTATGGAAAGTCAAAGTGTTTTATTTGTCAAGTGCACAGTATAACACAGGGTCATGCTGAACAATTAAATTCTTGGGAGTGGCAAGCACTAACTACGCAGTAGACATACAAAAATATTCAATTAAATTAGATAAAAAAATCACAAATTAGGTGCAAGAATAGAAAACATATACATAACAAAAATATACATAACACAAATATATACATTAGCAAAAAATATACATAACAAGAGCATACATGTGATCCCTGAGATTAATGTTGCTCATTGAGAAGCCTGATGGCCTGGGGGAAAATCTGTTTGTGAGTCTGGTGGTCCGTGCCCAGATGCTCCCGTAATGTCTACCAGACGGCAGCAGCGAACATGAACTACTGGCTGCAAACACCCTGTTCCAGAAAATAATGGGCAAGGGATGGACCTTCCAGGATCAGGCTACCGGTATATTACGTCAGCTGGACTACATACTGGTAAGGCACAGGTGGAGACACTCTATCCTGAATGCTGAACCTTACAGCACTTTAGACTCTGGGCTCTGATCATCGAGTGGTTTCCATGAGGGTGAGACAGCCTCAGGGTCCCCAGACCAAGCCAGAGGACCCGAACTGTGTATTTGACCTTCAAGCCAAATACACAGTGGAGGTGAGAAATCACTTTCAGCTGCTAGTGGAGGCGGAGGAGCCTAAATCAAGGTACGGGCGGTTTGTCGCAGCAAATGTGGAGGCGACCAGGATGTGTGTGCCGGTGATGGAGAAGACCAGAATCTCCAAGGTCCAAGGTCGAGGTGATGCATGAAAAAGTGGAGGAGACACGCTGAAGCTTCAATCATGAGCGGACTGCGGAGAATCATGAGGTACTGAATGAGGCCAAACAGCTTCTCTTCGATACGTACGACAAGATTAAGGGGGAGGAGCTGATGGAGAAGGTGCGGAGAGTGGAGGCAGCTCATGGCGAACAACAGTATGAGGAGTCATGGAGGGTCATAAATGGGATGAGTGATAGCAAAAGGTCAAAGGAGGGACAGGTGGCAGGCCACAGACCGGAAGAGAGTGACCTCCTGGTTTACTCACTTCCGGAATCTCCTCGGCACACACCTGACAGTGGATGGAGCTGAGGAAGAGATACCTGCAGTCCTTACAAATCTCATTATTGATGATGGTCCCTTTACAGTCAGTGAGTTCGCCAGAGTGAAATCCACTCTGAAACAGGGGAAAATTGTTGGGCCAGACAACATTCCCCCAGATGTCTTTAAGAATTGCAATCTTGATGACATCATCCTGGAGATTTGCATCCTTGCTCTGACAAAAAACAACTACTGTGGCATCAGTTTGACATGTATCATTGCAAAGATGTAAAAAGATCTAAACCGGATACGGTGTGCCATTGACTTGAGAGAGAACCAAAATGGCTTTTGAGAGGGGAGAACCACTGTAGCCCAGATCTTGGCCTTAAGGAGAATCATCGAGGAGGTGAAAAAGAACAACCTGACAGCAGTTTTATCGATTTCAAAAAGAGACTTGACTCGATACACAGAGGCATGTTGATGAAGGGACCATGTACAGGGGTACAAGAGCCGAGGTGGTGACCCCAGAAGGCAACAGCGAGTTTGACATCCTCACGGGGGTGTTGCAAGGGTGTTGTTATTGTCCTGGACTACACACTTAGGTAGGCCATCAGTGGGCGGGAGCAGGAACTCTGCCTCACTATTATACCTAAGAGATCTAGACGACTCCCTGCTGTAGTCCTAACGGACCTGAACTATGCGGATGACATCAGCAGGCACAGGAGCTTTTGACCAGAGTGGAGACAGAGTGCACCAAGGTTGGTCTTAGGCTAAATGCCAAGAAAACCGAGGTTATCACCTACAACAGGGGTGTCAGACTCATATTATATAGTGGGCCAGATTGGGTCAAATAAGACCTCATGGGGGCCGGATTCTTTTTTAACATCAATATGACTCAACACTTGGATATTTAGGCTACTTACTGATTTATTTCACGCATTTCAAATAATTCAAGTGGCCTACAGATACTGTAATCAATGAGAAATGCATGTTGGCACATAAAATTAACACAATGTAAAATTACAAAATGTAGGTGTGACAGAAAGCATTTTCTTAGTCTTGCAAAATCTTAATAACAATGCATAATGAGTCATTAATCAATGAAATAATGGTGGTTATAAATAAAACTGGTAAACTATACTAACTAAAACTATACTAAAAAGTAAACTATAAAGATGGTTCAGATGCCGTGGATAATCCAGCTGCCATGTGATTTAGAATCCAGTGTGCTGGGGAGGGATGGAAAAGGAGAGAGAAAGAAGAGGGAGAGAGTTAGTCAGTGATTCTGCCAATGAGCCTAGTGGCCTGCAATATATGTGAAATAAAGAAGGCAAAATAAATACTTCACTTGGTGGTCGACACCTGACACCTTTTGGCTTTCTGTAATGTGGTGTCAGGCACTGATAAAAGGATTCCAAACCAACAGACGCAAATGTACTCTTCAACGGTGCGATACACCACAGTTCATCAGCTCCATCTGGAGCTACAGCTACAGCTTCGCTGTTTACATTTGGTGGGTTATGTTGCATATACGTGAAGGTGCGTGGGGTTATGTTGCATCTACGTGAAGGCACGTGGGGTTCGGCCGGATTGAAAAGCGAAACCTGTTTAGAGCGCAGCATGTTGCGGTGCATGCTGGAGATTGTAGTGCAGCGCGTTGTGGGCAATATGGAAACGGGCCAATATAAATGGAAAATCATCTCACGGGCCGGATACAATTGTGCCGCAGGCCTGATGTGGCCCGCAGGCCTTGTGTTTGACACATGTGACCTACAACATACGGACCATCCACCTCTAACAACAACAGGAAGCACTGCTCTGAAAGAAGTCAATGACCAGATACCTGGGCTCATGGCTCGTCGGAGCAAGACTTAAAGTGAGGAAGGCACTAACATGGAGGGCTCTGAACGGCATGGCCAGTGTGTGGAACTCCAACCTCCCCCGACAAATCAAGCTCAGCTTCTTCTTTGCGACTGTAGAGTCCGTTCTCCTATATGGCTGTGAATGCTGAAGCCCACCCTGCAGAAGTCCCTAGATGGATGCTACACCAGAATGCTGCGTGCAGTACTAAACATCAACCAGAACGAGCATGTTACCAACAAGCTTCTGTATGGGGGGTTACCAAGGGTGAGTGAGAAAATAGCAGCTGGGAGAATGAGGCGGAAGGTCACTGCCAGAGACACTGGGAGTTCCAGCCAGCAAACTGGTGCTGTGGGAGCCAAGACACGGGCATTGATCACAAGCATGGGCATGGGACGGGTGCGTGGGATCGAGATGTCTGGAAATGCCGCTGGAGGGCTCGTCTGAGGACGACCTAGAGAGAATGCACGTCCTCTAAAAGTGCTTGTTTTTGCCACTGACACGTTTGTTATTATGTCTAACCAACCCACTAACGCACTAACCACATAGGCAATAAGCCTCGTGGCGACCCAGGTTCGATTCCCACCTGCGGTCCTATGCTACATGTCATTCCCTCTCTCTTCAACCCACGTTCCTGTCTCTCTCCACTCTCCTGTTGATAAAGGCATAACAAGCCCAGAAAAAGATTTAGTTGAGTTATTGCAGGAAGAGAATGGTGGAAACGTAAGTGAGAGGAGTGCCGCCAAGAGTTTGTTGGTTGGATTACAGACAGCATAGCTTAATGTTATCTAAAAGATTTTCAAAGTCATGGCTGAATATTTAGCTGATTTCAACAATGTGGATGAGGCTCTCGTGAGATTTCAGAGCGAGACTTCTCCTTGAGAGGACGTACATTGGTGGAGCACTATTTCACCAAACGGTTACATTGCAGACGCTACTCAATACTGGACCAATTTAAAAAATGCAATAATATAATGTTAATATAATATATAAAAAAATACAGAAGTTATCCTCTAGCTGGGTGGAGGAACTTCTAGCATTTAGAACCAAGATGGCCGCTAGATGACAGACAGGATCAGTACTTTTCACAGTATCTGTGCCAATGCCATATAGTTGCAACAAGATGAAATGGAAACAATACATACGTAAATGTAATATATTTATATTAACTTTTTTTTTTCTTTAACAAATATAGCAGAAAAGATTATCCCTATCACCGCTAACAGAAACACCAGAGGCTTGATGCCTCAATAATGCTAAATAAAGCTCATTAAGCTAATAATGATCAAATAAAGCTAATAATCAATTAATAATTAATGGCCTACTGGTTTATACAGATTCATATTGATGCATTCACACTTCAACTACCCATTATTATCAAACTGTGATAATAATGTCACATTCACATCGTCACATTACTCCTTCACCGCCAACGTCCGCCACAACTTCCCGACCAGGTTAGTGCCCTCTGACCTTAGACCTCTTTATAGCTACAGCCTTCTTCGCTATCTAGGTTACAACGTACCGTTTTCTTTTTGCTTTTCTACCCACAAGATTGTAACACATATCTCCTGATTTCAAAACTGAGGGTATCTCCGTTCAGTGTTTCACAACAATAGCGCGGCTTGTTGTATTTATTTATAACTAAATGCAGTCCATCTGGAACATGTACGACGGCAATGTGGAAAGCCAAAACAAAACAAACAGCTGTGATTTTTGGTAAATGGACTGCAAGGGGATTAAAATCTCTTGCTGCTTCATCCCCACCACATTGACGAGACCGGCGAGTTCATAATGCAAACCACTTTAGCTTGTCTTCTATTTATTCATTGTGTAATTTCATTTTATTTTCTATCACAAATACCACATTACCCAATTGTAATTATGGAATCAATTACATACAGCCGTGGTGGAGGCTCACACAGACTTGAAAGAACAGACCAGACGTGACGATCACAACCTTAGTCTGCTTACATTATTTATTATAACACACTCACCGAGGAGCATTATCTATTATAACACACTCACCAAGGAACATTATGAAACAGCTTTCATTATCCAACCATTAAGTGTCATCCAGCCCTTATTTAGCATGAGGAACAGCTCTGTGTTTGGCTATAAACAGGCTGTCACGGTACAGCAGAGACAACCTTTGCTTTTCTTAGATAAACAAACCTTTTTCTCAACTTAAATTAATATTATGATAATTATCATCCTTCCACTTCCTTTGTTTTCTTCGCAACAATGGGAAATCTTGAATCTAGAAATAACTGTAATTGGATGAATGTGAGCGACCTCCTGCCCTGTGGATGGTAGATGCTGTCCTGCGGGCACCTATCGCCTGCAGGCTTTTGTTGTTATTTTTACTTTATGTCAGTGGCTGATTCATGGCCAGACCATTAATGCATTAATGATCTGTAAACAATAATTGGAGCCCAGAGGCCATAGATAGCTGCTGCATAGCAAATTCCTCTTTTCCACACCGCACGCTTTCGCTTTCCCATTGGTTCTGCCGGTTAGTGTCATCCCCAGAATGCACACGCGCAAATGCATGTGAATGTACACGCATACATACACATGTAAACAGATTCCTACCTCAAGATATTTTTCCATAATATTTATTCAATAGTGGCTTCCTCATTTTGGCTTTTGAACTTCTGCAACCCCAAATTGTTCTCGTCTTGCATATACCACTCAATTATATTGTTTGGTGGTTTGTCTATATACTGTACATATGGTGTGTGTGTCTAAAAAGCTGGTTCCTCCAGTACAGCATGTGATGTTAATTTCAGACTTTGCAAGCTGTGTCTCTGTTTTAATTTATCTGCTTGTCTGAAATAAAAATAATACTTATGAGGCTTCCTTTATTTGGTACTGTTACGACCCACGCTGTTACTCGCCTATGTCTAGGACAGAGGGCCGAAACATAAACTATAAACGGACAAAACACCAAGACTTAAAATGCACGGTTTTAATGTGCCTCCACGAGGCAAACATTCAAAGTTAAACCAACAAACAATCGAGTCACCGAGGGACTAAGGGAACTATGGGCGGTGCCAAATGAAAGAAATCATAAAGTTAAAGTGTTCTTCTAACTAGTGCATCATTACAAACTAATCTAATAAATACAAGGGGTGGCACACGCCCCTAACCTGATGTATATAACACGGTTAAACCTACGGGAAAATGTAAACCCCAGGGTGTCTTTTCCTATTCACCTTACCCCTCGGGTCACGAAGAACAAAAACAAAAGAATAAACTAACAAATACGAAATATAATTCAAGTAGAAGCGTTCAGCACAAAAGTACATAAACCATCGAATAACTACGGGCCGACAAACTACTCTAAACAAACACACAAAACAGGTCGGCGTTCATGGGGAGACAGGGGAGGGATTATATAGTGGCGGACGCCCTCCGGATTGGACAGGTACAGATTCTGTATGGAGAATGACAGGGAAGAGGGAAAACACAGAAGGAAACACAAAACAACGGCACAGTTGTGAACGTAACATAGCTAATAATCTGACATTCTCTAACAATAGTC
>OMKN01081447.1:4938-17841 GCA_900302345.1 Melanonus zugmayeri
ATCCATCCATCCACAACACCTTCCCCTCAGAGCTCGGTGGAGAGTCTCTGTAAGCAGACGGGCTGTTCGGAGCGACAAGTACAGCGCTGGTTCAGGAGACGCCGAAACCAAGACCGACCCAGCGTGCTCAAGAAGTTCAAAGAAGCCAGGTACCACTAAAAGACATACAGTACATCACATGCACACATGCACATAATAACAGGTGGGCACATACATACAGATGTACATAGCTAGCTGTGCAACCGGTTGGAACAGCTGACCCCAGTTGTCTATTAATAACACATACACACACACACACACCTAGAGACACACACAGACACAAACACACACATACTCACCTGTTCACTGTTTGTTTTTGTCCAGGATGTGATGTCATCCCTGCAGGACCGCCTCTCGTTACGCTACATCGAGCACTTTGCGCTGGCGTTGGAAGCAGGGGGGTTGGAGCAGAACCAGCGGCTGCATCTACTGCAGGAGAATCAGCCTCTGTCACACGTACGCCGCCCAAAAAGCCCGATCCATCCAACATGCATCACTCACATCGCATCTAATATTAAATATGTTGACAATACAAATGTCGTGCATTGCCAGAAAATATCTCAACAATGAATAAGATGTGATTCTTTTTTTTATTCCAATGACTAAGATGTGAAGAAGTGTTTGGCACTTCTGTGACGAATCCTTCTATTGCACTCGTCACATTTATAAAAGGTAGATCGAGGCAGCCTTCATGGCCTCACTGTGTAACTCACTATGGCATTGGCAGAGTGTCAGCAGGTGATAAAGATGAATTTGGGAATACATTTTATGCCGCTTATCTTTTGGGGGGAAAACACACACACACACACACGGTAATGCGAGGTGCCCGGTGCCAGTGGTGGTCATTAATCTCGGGGCTGATGGTGACGTGTTTCCTCAGGTGGTGCACAGGACTTACTTCCAGGGGATGAAGTGTCTGTTCCGCATCTGCTTCTTCCCCAAGGACCCCGCAGACCTGCTCAGGAGGGACCCGGCTGCATTTGAGTACCTCTATATACAGGTGAAGCACTTCTTGATTTATGGGCAGGCTTGGAAAGGTGATTGATTTTAAAGGAGGGATTTTAAACCCTTGATGTCATGATGATGATGATGATGATGGCAGAGACTCAGTGGCAGAGGATGCTGGTTTGGGATCATTTACCATCAACCTGGAAATAGAATGACACAGTATATGCTGTAATGTTTACACAGAGTCGCAATGACGTCATCAAGGAGCGCTTTGGAATGGACTGGAAATCGGATATCACATTGCGATTGGCCGCCCTCCATATCTATATCACTGTGTCATCGGCTCGGCCCAATCAGAAGATTTCACTCAAGCATGTGGAGTAAGTTACTACTTTCTAAGTAGGCCCTCATATTACCTCTTGTGAGAAATCACAGATGGAAAGTGATTCATTCCATTTTTACATTGATTTCATTAACACTATCTGTCCTCTCATATCAGTTAGTTCCATTGCAAAGTTTGTTCATTAAATAGAATCTCAATGATTAATAATTCATTCCGCTAGTATTAAAAACTAAAATTACTCAGTAATCATTTTCCTCAAGTTATAATGAGACAAAGACCATTGCTTTGTGAAATTATATCTTTTCTTCAATTTAGTGATCAATCTGAAAAGTAATTAGAAAGCCAATGTGAAATCCACCGTGGGAGAGCCGCTCTACCATGCTATAAATATTCTCCAGGTGGTCTTGAAAAGCCAGTGGGTACAAGGTTGTAAGTCAGACTTGTAAGTCTTGCTACTGGGTCTCCTCAGGCGAGGAGGCTGGTAAGATTCTTATTCCAGTCAATTCTAGTCTCATCTGCTTCTTCAATTCGGCTAATTATTGTTTTTCTTTTCTGAAGGAAAGAGTGGGGCCTGGAGCCCTTCCTTCCCCTCACTCTGTTGCCAACGGTGAAGGAGAAAAATGTCTGCAAGACGTTATCTCAGCTACTCAAGACCTATCAGCACCCTCCTCCATCAGGCAACAAGGTTCAGCCTGTCACCTCCCCCTCTTATTATTCACTACAGATAGCATGTTTAGTGCTGGATCCCATTTAGAGCAGATTTGAGTTGTCAGTTGATCTTCAACTCTACTTTCTACTAACGCTTACATTCAATTCTAATGCCATTTTGTAAATATGTGTGAGTAATGGTTGGACGTTATCTTAAGCAACAGTTTCTATTGACGTGAGGCTAAGACCATAGACTGCAAAAAAGGCGAACCAAGGTGGCTGTAAATGTAAATCAACAGTGCCCCCAAGTGGACGCAAAGTACACTGCAAATGAGAGCCCCTACCTAAGGCAGATCATTTATCTCTCATATATTATTTTGCAGGTCACCCTTGCAAAATAGATTTTAATTCTCAATGTGTTCTACCTGGATAAGTAAAGGTGAAATACAAAATAAATGAAAATGATTCACCCCCAGGTCCCACCTCTCCAGGGGAAGCTGCAGTACATGCGTGTTCTCAATGACCTTCCACCTTTTGGCGGATTGCTGTTTCACACTGTTGGACTGGTAATTACTTTTTGCATCTATATTAGTCCTGTGTTATGAGTTATGCAGTCTCATGATACTAATAATGAAGCTCAACAGATTTGGGCTGTTGAAATCGTACTTGTAAACCGTGTGTGCGTTTTTTTTTCTCCCCCAGGATGAGAAACAATCAGCCACCACTCTGCTGGTGGGTCCCCGCCATGGGATCAGTCACGTGATCGACCTGAAGAATAACCTGACCACGGTGCTGTCCGAGTTCAGCCGCGTGTCGAAGGTCCAGCTCTATCGAGAGAACCAGGGTGTGGCACGGGTAGAGGTGTCCATCCACGAGGCAAAGGTATCAGAACCTCTCATAACAAATAACAAGAAAAAGACAAGAACGACACAACAGAAGCTTGTATTGAACATACACCAGGAAATGACCAAAACACACACACATATATATATATATATATATATATATGAGTTATATATGATTGCTTCATAAATGACTGCATGATTCTAATAATCCATCTCTTGATTTTGACATATATGATTTGTACGATAAGAACAGGCAATGCCTATTGCCTGTCCCCTAAATAGTCTCCTAATTCCCCACCCTGCCACCCCCCACAGCCTCTGGTCCTGCTCATGGAGTGGCCTGATGCCAGCAACTTTGCCTGTCTCATATCTGGCTATTACAAGCTGTTTGTGGACCCCAAGCGGACCATCTACTTCCGGGCACCTGGTCACTCTCACCTGACCAAAGCAGGTATGTAAAATGTCCCCTTCTGTAATTGATCACAAAATGTATAGATTTATTGATCACAAAATATATACATGTATTAATAATTAATATATACATATAGAAAATGGAATGTGTGTATATGATACTTTTTTCTCTGAATATTGGTCACTATTAAAGAACATACTGCTACAAATAGCTTTACTCCACTGTTTTATCTAATTGTCAGTCTGGCCGTATATGGCATCCTTCCATCTATATTCAATTGACTTGGACATTAGCCTGCTTCTCTGTACATGGAGTACATGAAATCACCCACAGCTCTAACCAGATTACCATGGAACCAACCATCCCATAGCGCCCTCTGCTGCTTCTTCTCTCATCTCCATCTTGATTTGTGGAAAGGAGACACCGTCCTCTCTTTTTCAAAGAGATGGTAACCTTCTGGAGATGTCACCATGCATACTCATAAACAGTACTGTCCCAGCATTTTCAATGTTCTTTCAATCTGCCTCCATCTTTGGCCTACCTCAATCTCAATGTCATCACATTCCACCTGAATCTAACCTTGCAACCTCAAACAGCATTTCAACCTTCAGCATCCATCTCTGAAATATTAACGCCTCATGTGACCACCAGCTGCCAGCTTCCGCTTACCCATCAAGATCTGCCTCATCTCCCAGTAGTTCATATCTCCTCAAACAGTCAAATGCTCTGATACTTCTATCCTCAGATTACAGAGGCTCTCACCATGCCCATCCACGCTCTGCAGCCTCAGGCTCATCGAGCTCGGGGCGACGGGGAGAGGAACGGGATGGTGCCCACAGGGATCCTGGGTCATCCAGGGCCCTAGTGCCTGCAGAGCCTCAGCACCTGGGCCTGTGTCACGTCCACCTGCAGGAACAGCGGCAGATGCAGGAACTCCAGACGCAGGCGGAAGCTGAACTTGACATCAATGAGAACTTCATTTCCCAGGATGCCCCCGAGAGGCCCCGCACTAAGTCTGACCCAACCCTGCAAAGCACAGAGGAAATTGCTGGTGCTGTGGAGAAGGCCACAGTAGATAATTCAGCTTTTAGAATCCGAGCTCAAACAATGAGTCAATCTCAGAAAGCCACGCGATACTTCTGTGACTCGTGCAAAGCCAGGCTCAGAGCGGAGGGCCTATCGCCGGTATTGAATGGTTGCGGCAGCGGCAGCTCCGGGAAGCACTGCTCCTCTGCCTGCGCATCCAGAGATGGGGGTGGTGGGGCTGTGGACCTTATGGCTATACCTCCTCCAGGAAACGAAGAGGAGGAGGATGAAGAGGAAGCAGATGATGGAGGGGGGAAGCTACAACCACCAACATCCGCTATCGCCGCCCCGCCTCCAGGGTTCAGGGACAACAGTTCCGATGAGGATGATGCTAAAAGAGGAAAGAATAAGCGCGCTGCTCCCAGTCCGGCGGCTGCCTCTGGGAAGGTGGCCAAGCCCAAGGAAGACGTGCCTGTTACACTGATTGATAATGTGACCACCAGAACAGTGCGGGATCATGCCCAGGAGCTTGATGATGCTCTGGTTTCCACTTTGCAAGCACTAGAAGCTTTGGCAGCCTCTGAAGACTACCCCCATCACCCCCAACAGCCAACGCAGACTGCAGGTCAAAAGACTGATTCACACGAAGACCCTAATTTTACTCACAGAATAATCAGTAGTACATACACAGTTACATTTTATTAACATTCTTTTACATTGCATATAAACATAATATATTTGATTTGTATATGTAATACATTGTTATATGCAGGCATGCAAACTGGTTAGGGGTGAAAAAGGTGCGAACACGTGTATAGAGAAAACCTGCCACAACTAGGGGGGTCCAAGGGCATGGTCCCCATGGGAGAAATTCTTGAAAGATATTTGCTTTACATGCTCACAAGTATATTTGCAACTGCCTGAAATTCTGACTAATTCTAACAGCCATTATGGGGTAAAACCTCATTAGGATCGCAAAAATGTGTTTGTGGTTAGCAATGGGTTTTTTTCTTTCATATTTGCTTCACTGTCTCTAATTAGAGCGTTGAGCCTCCTCCTCAAAACCACATTTTGAAAACAACTAAACTAACTTAACCGTCTGTCAACTCAAAGGTCATTTATAGTATAGAGGTCCATATCAATCAAATAGATCCACTATTATTATTTCTAAAGGAGTAATTTATAGTCTTGTACAGGCTATTTTAACCATGGTAAATGTAGTAGGCCTACTGTAGTGCAAACATTGGTTGGGCGTGGGGTCCTCCTTATCACTAAACGTAGTATTCATTTTATTATTTATTTGTATGTTGGTCTAATATTTAATTATCCCCTCTGACCCACAATAGTCTTGTTTAAAATACATTTTCGTATTTTAATAAATACGAATAACTAAATCATATTTGGAGGAACAGGATTCAAAGAAAATACGGCTGAACGAGATGAAGTTAGCATGCTAATTAGCAAGCTAACTTTTCAAGAAAGTAACTGTATACGTAATGCCCAACGCCTAATACGGAGTATTGTTATTACAGCATTAGTAAGTTAAATCAGTACCATAAGTTATTGACTTGAGTCCATGCATTGCCACAAACAACGGTATCATCAACACTCCTACATGCATACTCCTCTGTAGGCGCAGCTGAGTTGAGCAGACACATTTTGTTTTTTAATCAATCAATCAGGATTAGATATTTATCAGGAATCTCTGCCTAGCAACTCAAACCTTTATTTCTATTAGATTGGGATTGAATAGTTGGCAGAGCAGCAGAACAACACTACGCTGAACACGCCGACCCACAGATGACTTTACCGCAGACAACTTTTGAGAACTAGACCCCCTTAATGAGAATACTAAAAGCATTATTTGCATATCCCAAAGAGCACCCTCACATGCTGTAAATGCAATTGAAAAACATGAATAAGCTACATATTAGTATACTTATTTGTATAATAACTAAATATATATATGAACAGGTCCATTAGTGAATTACAGTATTTCTAACAAGTAGAAAGATGCTTTCTGATAATAATTGCTTTGTTATTCATGCCTATTACTCTGACAGTGCTGTGCTTTCTTCTTCCACAGGACTGATTGTGTTAGCTGCCATTACACCTGAGTCTTCTTTGGACTCGGGCCATGAGACCAACTCCTCAGAGTTGACTGACGTCTCTGAGATGATGTCTGCCATGAAGCAGCATCAGAACCAAGCCTACCTACTGGCTCATCATATTAACAAGGAGCGTATCTTTTGCCGACGGGACTTCCCTCTGGCTATTCCCGGCTGTACCGCTCAGACCATAGGTACTGGGGCCTTCTCAGTCGGTCAAATCCGTGCTGGTTGCCCTCCTAAACAAGTGATTCTCAGCAAGACTGTACCTTTAAAAGTCACCCCAAGTCAAGAAACGTCAGTGCTAAGTGTTGTTACCGGGGAACCGGTAAGCTCTCCCAAACCTATTCAAAGTGAGTCGAAGACTGAAGAGCTGATATCAAAACCAGAATCCACCAAAGGACATTCTGCTGATCCACCTTCTAAGTCAGCTAGAGAACTCAAAGTTTCAGATCCATCATCTAAAGTCCAAGGGAGTAAGGATCAGAAGTTATCCAATTTGGCGGTGGAAAAACAGAGTCAAAAGATTTCTGAAAGCATCAAGGGTAAAATAACTACACCTACGAGCAATGACCCCACCGCCAAAGCCTTACCTATCCTCTTGACTGTGGACATGACTGCCTCCAACCAGACCTCCCCAAAAAACATGTGCCAGGATGCCAAGACTGCCTCTAGTGAGACCATTAAGCCTTCAAGCTCTAAAGAACTTCTTCCAATCGATGATCTTTTCTGCACATGCCCAGTACGGGTGGAGCCTGGGCCTCAGCTCAGAGTCAAAGAGCCACACATTCAGAAGATGGTATTATTTCCATCCTCCTCCCCTACAGACGATGAACGTCTACAGGCCAGAGGTCTGCAGCCGACAAATAGCAAAGATGTGTCAATACGAATGGGAGGAGCAGACCCCATTTTGGCCAAACGCAGCCCTAAAGTCCAAACAAAGTACTCCCCTCACATGCCGGTGAATTCAGAGACATGTGAGAGAAAGGAAGCAGCAGCAGAGGGTAAAGCAGAGGGCTCCCAGAGCAAAGCACATCCTGAGCAACAGAAATGTCCCCCCCAAAAGTCAATACCTATTTTGGATGACCCGACAACACACCCCGGCTCCTCTGTAGATAAGGTCTCCACCCTACCGGCCATATGTGACTCAAAGAAGCAGAGCGGTGGCAAGGGGAAGTCACATCGTAGCGCCCCGTTCCTCAGCTTCAGAAGCCTGTTGTCAGCGACGTTCCCAGCCCGAATGCGGCGAGAGACGGACGAGCGGCGGGCTCAGCTGCAGAAGGTCCGGCAGTACGAGCTGGAATTCCTAGAAGAGCTTCTGAAGCCCAAGTCATCCCAAGGAGAGTATCTGCCCCAGGGGTCATCGCCCGTACCTTCGGGCACACCCTGCGCTTGTCAACTTCGCACCAGTCCTGTCTTGAAGGCGCCGGGTATCTCCCGCGAGCAACGGCGCAGTTGTGACTGCAAGAGAATGTGCAGAGGCATGCGTCTTCCCGACACGCCGGTCGGCTCCACCACAGAAATATCCCAAAGAGGTAGAGAAAGGAGTATCTCCAAAACCCCGCCTGCAGTCCCCAAGGCTCCTCACACTCAAGTCGGTACTCGGAGGCCGCAGACCCTAGAGCTGAAGACCACCAGAATCCGCTCTACCAGCCTGGAGTCGAGAGAGCCCAGAGGAGAGCAAGGGTCCTGCTTGCCCACCTGTACCGCTCAAACAGACTGCATGGGAGCACCACAGTATAAGAAGCTTCAGCGGCGCTACAGCATTGGAGAGGTGGACAACAGCTGCAGCACGCCCGTGTATGCTGAGGTCAAGCCAAAAGCAAAGAGTCTCGAGAGGGAAATGGAAAGAGTGAGGGCCACAGGACTGAGGCTTCCAACTCCTGTGGAGCCGGTCCACACCCAGTCGCACCAAGCAGAGGGAAAGGGGAAAAAGGGTGTGTTCTTCATTCAGGGCGAGGAGCTTTTACGTGAAAATAGAGATGGGCCTGGGGAAGTGCTTCTCACCATACCCAGTGAAGATAGTGATGACAGGGAAAAGTGTTGTTCATTCTGTTTCTGCTACAGAAAATGTGAGGCAGCAGATGAAAGCAGTGAGAAGGATGAGCTCTCATATTCTATCCCCCTTCAGATTCTTCCAGGAATGCAGATTGATTCACGCACCCTACCCGTAGTCAGCAAAACTCTCCAGGTCCTCAATGCAGAAGACTGCAGTGGGGAGGAAGAGGAACTGGAAGAAGAGGAACCACAAACACAGGAAATTGACCTACGGGCTTGTGTTACATTGGAGGGGAGCCTTGCCCGAGTGCAGTCTCTGCAGGGGAAGACGTTTACCCTGCCTGACGGCTTTCTGAACGCCCAGCTGGATGCTAACGAGTTGTTAGCTATCCTGCGGCAGTGCGCTAACAGTCCCCAAGCTGAAGGTCTTCAGCCCTCACGGGTCACCGAGTACAAGCAAGAGCTTGCAGTGCGTTTTAAAGAGTTCCGGGCGTCCTGCCGACGAGTGGCAAGTGTCGAGAAGAGCCCCACACGTATGCTTGCCGTGGTAACGGCCAGCTTTCAAGTGTTGTGTGACCTGACTCAGACCTTTATCAAGCTGGTTCGAGGTGTGCGCTCAGAGAATCAAAGGCTACAGCTGCTAAGAAAGGTTGAAGAAGTGGCTATCAACTATACTTTGCTTCTACGTGCCGCAGAGGAGTCAATGGGACATTCAAGCAGCCTCCCAACGAAGACAGCAAGCCCTCAAATTTGCAGCACTAGTAACATCAGCTCTCTCACTCGACCCATCAAGACATTACCCACTCAGTAAAGATGAGCTTAGATATAGTGGGGACTCAAGTGTATAGGTGGGTGCTAGCCCAGATCATCATCATCACTTATTTATTGTTTACATTTTTTAAAGATGTGCTATGATCCATATCAAATAACATTTACAATGCAGCTGTTTCCTTTCATGTTTACAGGCACTGTGGAAGCCTAGTGGATTTTTTTTACTAAAAAGATATGAGATTAATGCACAAAGGATAAAGGACCGGTAGACACAGGGCTAATCACCTCACATTCAAATACTTCAAAAAGTGAATATGATATACTATTTTCTATGTGATGTATATTTAACTTGTACCTTCTTAGCAAATAATATACAATTTTATGTTAAAAAAAAAAGTGTGAAAATATTATTTTAAATTAATTAATTTAAAAGAGAAAATATAGAGATCCTAATAAATAGTCAGACATTATTATGTGCTCTTGGCTATAATACTGCAGAGAGCTTATCAAGTAGCGACTTCTGTGAATTAGCTAGTCCAAAGCATTGGTTTTATGGATGGTGATGTGTTTGTTTGTTGAATTTCCTAACTGTTGTAACACAAAATGGGGATCTATCTTGGCTGTACTGCCTGATGTACCATTATAAAAAAAATCTCAATATTATTCAGCAGGCAAAAGAGAAGTAGGCTGATGATACATTTGAACTATGACCGATACAAAAATCCTCCCACTAGTAGATCAAAGTGCAGGGTATAAACCTACCTGCTCTGTGCCAACAATGTAGCTATACCCAAGTTGCTAGACAGTGCTGCTGTTCTACAGTAGGCCTACTGAGTGAAAATTAGCTGCATTTACAGTGTAGTTATTTGCATCTGCTGCAGCGCATAAAGGCAAAATACCAACTGCAACCACCACTTGCAGAGTAACTTTGTTTGAAGTACCACAGTTTTAAAAAATCTGCCACTTGCTAATGTGCACCCTTAGTGCTAGAATCAATTTGCGAAACTGCGCCATTAGATCTAGAATCAACAATCTCGTTCAACAATCGGCATCAGCTCTGAAGTTGTATCTCTATGTTGAGTTCAGTGCTTTACATTTGCTGCTGTTGAAGACTTCACATGGTTCATTTCCATAAATGAGAATGACAGGTTTTATCAGTTAATTTGTTTAATTCAGGATTTTCAGATATATAGGCCTATATGCTCTCTATGTGCTGTTATAGATTGTGCAATGCAGCAAATATTTATGAATCACACAAAGTAGTTTTCTATGTATTTTAATAAAACTAACACCTCTGTTTCATGTTTGAAATCCTCTTTTTGTCTTATCGTGTTATCATACTTCCGCACAGAAAGGCTGTTGCTGGACAAAAACCAGGATACACTGTTAAAAGAAGTTGTTCTGCTTAGTGAAGACAACTAAACTGTTAATTATTGTAAGAAGATCAATGTTTATATATAACAAATACACTAAGTGCACACATACACACCCACACATGCATTTGTTTCCTTATGTATTTCATGTTTATGTTAATAGCAAAGGTTACCCACAACACAGGTTAATTGGGTTGATTAAAACATTAGTGGTTTAATTTAAAATTGTTTTATTTTAGGATGATTCTGACAAAACTTAGTTCTGACATTCAGATTGTCTCTTTCAGATGTGACAAGTGAAACTGTAGTTCACATATAAAACTGATGAATAATGAATTGTGTAAAGTATTAGAGATTGGTGTTTTACAGACTGGGATTGGTGTTTTACATTTGATATTTCAAAAAAAACAAAAAAACGTTTTGCTTCAACTCAAGTGTCCACGGAGAACATGGACTCGGTGCATGGTGCATTTCCTGCCTTGGTTTCAAAGCAGAATCATGGTTCTACACTCTTTTGCCAGTGTGATGTCCCTTTGCTGTTATTTTCCATAAACATTTTGGTGTTTCCTCTTTCACTGGACCGCATGATTCCCCTTACTTGCTGTAATTTCACTCAAGAAGCAGAAGTTTTTGAAGTCACATTTCAATTGTCAAATTGAAAGTCTGTACCATTACTTTGTACAAAGTATTTTCCAATTCTTAAGAAAAAGGCATTCACTAAATTTAAAGGCTGTGGTGTTAATACTGTGACAATGTTTTGCAATGGATATTGTACATGGAGATGTAGGCTATTATTCTATACTAGAAATGTACATAGAAAATATTTGTGAGCCTGAGAAATACTTTTAAAACATCCAATACTTGTGAAATTGATCCTACCGCTTCACTATTTTATAAAATAAAAAAGACAACATCTCTGAGTTATTTATTTATAGAAACCATGTAACATAGATGCTAATAGCAAAACATAGGCCTATATTTTAAAGGATATATTATAAAGCATGGAACATGTTTATTTTTATATACAGTATAAAATAATAGGCTAACGTTACGTTCTTTCATCCGTACCAGATTATTTTAACATGACGATAAACATTCTCTGTGGTTATCATGTTTTATTTGCTTCACCAAATTGTGTGGGTATTTGTTTCATTCAACATGCTAGGCCTATCATTAATCAGTTTATTTATGTGCACCTTTTCATCCTTGTCTTTATTTACTGTCAATAACCTTGTGGTTACTGTGTTCTTCTGTCTGTGTACAAAGTAACTCATGTTTTAAGAGCAATAAAATATATTGAAGATATAGCCTACCTTTTCAGAGAATGTGACCTGATCCAATCACATGAGGATGAGTAACTTTAGCCTATATTAAATTACAGTAAGTAGCCAAACTCACTTGCTGCAACTGTTTGCCAAGTAAGGTACTTTTTACAGTAATATCACCAGAATTATATAATTCTGGTGATATTACTGTATATATGACCCCCTCGAAAACGATGGTTCATTTCAAGCTCAACTCTTAAGCTATTAAACTCTATCATCTTTATATGTTATATGCCATAGATGGAGACACATTTTTGTCGAATCATTGTGTTTATCATGTGTTTATCGTTACAAATGTTAGCTAACTTTAACTATAACGTTTTCACTGGTCGCGCTCACTAGTCTTTACAGAGGCGCAAAAGAACTGGAGTGGGCGTGGAAAAACGCGGTGACGCAATGACGTACCACACCACGTAGGCGAAAGCTGCGCGCTATCAATCCAGCCAGACGCGCACGCGTGTTGTGGGGCATAATGGTGGATAGGTAGGGCAACGTATTTACCTCGCGAGAGTCCATCAACTTTTCATTAATTTCAAACAGTACAGTAAACAGTACTCGCTGTACATAGCTGTACGGGACTACTACCATCTTTTTTAGTAAACAACACCCAGAGGGGGGTTTTTTCTTCCTCAAAATGCCCAACATTAAAATATTCAGCGGCAGCTCGCATCCGGACCTGTCCCAAAAGATAGCAGACCGCCTTGGACTGGAACTCGGAAAGGTTGTCACGAAGAAATTCAGCAACCAGGAGACGTGGTAAGACATTTTGTTCTTCGTATTATGTACTTGGGTTACCGGTCAGTCGACATTTAGACGCGGTGGTTTAAACACGGGGTGACATTGACATGCGATTGAGAACGCGGTGTCACGTTGTGACTGAACCGCGGATGCTTGGGGCATGTAGTCCACACACATGGTGGTGGTGAACACATGTGCTGTGGTGGCTACTGCCTACAATTGAATTGATTTATCAGGGCGTTGTGTGTGTCTTAAGTGTTAACTGTTGATTGTTTTTTGTCGTCGTCGTCGTCGCCCCCCCCCCCCCCCCCCCCCCCCCCCCCCTCTCC
>OMKN01081473.1:2866-15725 GCA_900302345.1 Melanonus zugmayeri
CCTGATATATATATATATATATATATATATAATATATATATATAATTTTATAATAAAATAAAAAAATAAAAATAATTTTATAATAATAATATATATATATATAACTTAAATATATTAAAAGAACATTTAACTTTAATTATACAATGAATAAGAGTGGACCCACATGGTTTAGTTTAGTTTGGACTAGTTAAGAGTGGAGCCACGCGGTTTTCTGACCGTGTCAATAAGTTTAGACGTAAAGGAAGACTGTAAAGGAAGGTGGAATAAATGAAACGTCACTTTAACAAAGGAGAAGAATCAGTGGGATTACTGTTTACTGGAATGAGTCAGGCCAACACACTCTCACTCACACTAAGGAAAGGAGCTACGTATAAGGCATAAGACCATAGACTGTATGGATAATACACACCCAACACCCATTTAACCCAAAATATAATCAAATGTAATAGTTTGGCTGTGATATGCACGTATTGACAACTATGCTGTTCTCAGGTCCTCTAGCGGGACGCAGCACTGTGGTAACTAAGCTTTGGATAACAAATAATGAGTAACACTTCCATGGTCATTACTGTAATGTGTGTGTGTGTAGAATACACGGTTAAACTGAACACGGTTAAATTTTACTGCGTGTGTCTGGATTGTTTCTGAAAATGGTTCGAACGTACGTGTGCATCCGCACGCCGGTTATTCCACGGCTTATGGTGAGAGATGATGTTATGTGTAAAATGTAGTGAACCACACATTCAAAAGTCAGTGTTGAGCATAGTTTGCAGCCTGCTCTACTTTTTATATTTATTTAAAAATCAGGACACATCGGCTGCATAACTGCCGATGCCGTCAAAAAAGTCAAATAATGGCCGATTTATCGTCCAAACCGATATATCGGTCGGCCTCTAAATAATACTTTCTAAAATGAGTATAAAGTGTGTAATGTGTAAACACATTCACACACAATAATCGTATTATATCTTTTTTAAACTACTATTGAACTAACCCAAACCCGAATCAGTGCTGTCGAGCACAGGGACTAAACTCTCCTCCATGCTATGGAAACATTTATTTTATTCAGTTGGTTATCAGTTTGAATTATGAAAAACATGTTTTTTTCCCCAGCAGGCAACAATGATTGTACGATAATCACAGATTAATTTCTGGGAGAAAAAAAGCAGTTTTAGTTTTGGCTCATACCTGCATGAAGGTCAGGTTTGTGCCACTGAAACAGACCTTGGAGAAGGATATTATTACACCGTCTGTCACCGTAAGGGTGAGTTGTTTACCGTAGACCGTCTTACCGAAAGCTACTACGAATACGGTCCCGGTATGTTTGCGGACCATACATGTGGTCGAGACACGTATGTGCACGGATATTATGTTAAGTTATCATGTTAGAAGAGATTATCTCAAGATAATGTACATTGCTCAAGGTGACCTTGCTGCAAGACGAAAATCCAATGCAATATTAATGAGCCGTCCCATATGGACGCCGTGATAACGCTTGTACAATGTTCGGGGGGAAACAAAATAGATTTGTTCAAAGTTAGTTGTTAATGTAGAAAAATCAATAGTTCCCACTGGGGTTATAGGGAGATCGATCGATCGGGAGGATTATTGCATTACATTACAAGAGTCCTCCCTGGGCCTTCTACGTGCGCGCTCTGGGTCAATGCACGTGAAACCAGCTCAGATTTGAACAACCAAGGAGAGATAGAGAGGTACATGGAAAAAAGAAAGAAATAGAGTGAGAAAGAGATAGAGAGTGAGATGGAGAGCGAGAAGGGGGGAGAGAGAGGGGAAAAAGGGAAGCGTAGAGACATTTAGGGCCGACTGGAAGCAAAACGAAGACAAAGGCAGAACAAACCCAAGGACTCGCTTGTCCCGTTGAGCGGGAGAAATCCACTTTTGTTTTGCACCACCTCCCGCCTTTCCCAACCCATCCATCTCCCGTCACTCCCCCCCACACACACACACCGCACCACCCTCCCACCCCCTGAAGAGTCCCGTGAGCAGATAAAAAGCTAATCAAACCCGCAGCAAAAGTAATTCATCGACCGCTTAAACGCACTCCATCTTCCAGGGCCACAACCCAGGATTCCTCTTGGCACTGCTGCCATTCCTTTCGAACCACCGAAGGCGTCAGACACCTCTCACAACTTTGAAACAAACGGATTGATCAACACTGATATATTCCCCTGTACCTTAACATTGTCTTATATAATCTGTACTCTTGCTGGAAGTCTATCAAAAGATATTACTGTTATGGCGACACAAAATGGTGGTTGTTGGATTGGATTGGATGTAGTAATGGTGGATCAAGGCACTAACTATGCCTATGTCTCAAAAACTACAAAATAATTTGTGATTTAAAATGATGAATAAAATAAAATGATTTATTAAAGATAACCAAACTATAATCCATAGTAAATTCAACTAAACATTTCAGCTTTTTCAGGTCTTTTTTCTGTGCTTTTTTCCCTTTAATGCATTTAATGGCCCATTTTCTATCATTTTCACATACATATCTGCCCGACACATATTTCAGCTAGGAGCAAAGAACGGTGTTTTCAATGGTTTTAAGGGCAGCCCTAATGGATGCTGAATGAGACTCGGGGGTAGCCAGAAAGATTTTCATGCTTCAGATCTGAATGAAGTCATTATTGTGGCGGTAGGTGCAGCGCTGGACGGGGATGAAAGGCCCCCCTGTCCATTATGCAGTTATTGAAGGCTGCCACTACAACAGTAGTGAAATCCCATTACGGCAAATGAATGAATTACCGATATGCCATGCACTCAAATTGACAGGGCGAAAGGGGCCCCCGCTGCCATTAAATCACTCTGATCACACTGATTTTGCATTTATGCCCTAATGAATATTTGCAAAGCCATGGCGGCTCACCTCGTCGCGTAGACCGTGTATATCGAAAGGCAACGGAAATCATTTTATGGTGCGTTAAAGCAGGACAGGGACCCAGCAACAAATACGCTTTAATACATTTAATGGTGCATCGTCTTAACATTCGTCTTCTTAACATGACTTAGCTAGAGATGACTTCGCCAAACGTGTTTTAACTTGTGACTTCGCTTAAGGTGTCTTTGCTTGGACTAATTTAGATATAGAAATATCTCAGCTTAGATAGAAATGTCTTGGGTAGAAATGGCTTAGCTAGAAGCATCTTCATTTGCTATAAATGACAAAGATAAATGATAAAGCTCGAGGCGTCTTTGTGTCCAAATACTACCAATATAGTAGGCCTACACGGCTTTATGATCTGAAGGACCTTTTTGATATCTATAGGCTGCATTAGGGGTAATTGTAACGTATGGGTGCTACTCAGTGCTAAAACATTGTGATCCACATGAAAACAAGTTGATGGACTGGAGAAGGTCTACAGGGACATGCTTGTTGTTGGCTGTTTATTGGCAATTTATTTCTTACCAAGTGTGTTTACGCCATCTGTGTAATATTGTGTCTTGGGGTTTGTGTTGGTAATTCCCCTTTTTCCTCCTTATTGGCTAGAAATTGTTGGAAGAAAGTGTTGCTCTTGAAACATCCGCTTTTTTAAATTGTGGCAAAACAACAGGGAGCTCTTATGGGCCCTTGTTTAGCGCCAGCATCCTGGTCTATTGTGGCATTATAGGCCGCCGGCGCATTGGTCCAGAACATTCCTTTGATGTTTCATTTCAAGTCCCGCCCCATACACACACACACACACACACACACACACTGGACGTGTTATGTTAATACACACTTGCGATCCTTTCCGGAGAACACACAGGGCGTTTCTGAACAGCGCCCGGCTTTGTTCTCTTCGCTCTGATTTGAGTTCAATTAATTTTCCCAACAAAGCCGAGACGCGAGTCGCATTCGAGTCTGCATGTGTCGAAGCGCTAAAGCCAAACCGCTACGCGCGGCTTATCATTTTTGCATAGCTTTCACTCAGCCCAGCGCTGAGTTTAGATTTCACTAGTCCAGCATTGAGCCTAGCGTTAACCAGCTTCTCACCTCCCCCCCAGAACGCCTGGAAGAGGGCGGGACTTCCGGGCGATATCCGTCTCAGTTACATGGGTTTAACGGCGAAAGGCCAGAGTGAGGGAGGGACTTCCAATACAGGGATATCCTGCTTTGTCAAATTCTTCCTCGTATATTTATCCTTCTCTTTGTTGTCGTTGTTCTTGTCATGTTCTTATTCTTCTCGCTCCGGGGGACTGTTAACTGGTCACAGCTCATAGGAAGTAAGAGACCGGAAATTGCATTGCGGTAGACCCGGGATGACACCGCAATTCATGACCCCCCTCTCGGCCTCAACATTCACAAGCAATCTGTTGTGTGACCGAAAGCGCAGCGTTCAGCCTAGCTTTCCCCACGCACACACAGTCAATCAAACCTTTATTTTACGCCAAAGAAATGTATAAATAAAGATTGACACAATTCTCTGCGAGGGTCATCCCTGCCGGAGGATGAGACAATGTAGGGAGAGAGAGAGAGAGAGAGAGAGAGAGAGAGAGGGTGGCCCTATTCTCTGGAAGCCACCCTCGCGCACTCGAAATTCAGCCAGTGTCTCTTTGTGGCCGCATGGAAATTCTGACATTTCAGTGGCCTTAGTGTGCTAACACAAGGCCACCAAGATTTGAGATTAGTATTATCATCCATGGGGAGGAGGGTGAGAACGAGGGCGAGAGCGTGAGGGGCGGGGCGGGGGCTGTTGTCACCGTTCAACCGTACACACAGACAAATACACTGTTGTACAATGTTGGCAAATGAGGGAGAGTCGCACTAGAAAAGGATCATGTCACCAAAAATAGACGCTGCTATGATGCTGCGTTGGTGCTTGTGCTTCTAGAACAACATTGCGTGTGAAGCAAGTTTAAAGAGAAGCCAGGGAATTGATATTGTTTTTCATCATCAAGCAATGCAAGGACTCCCTGTGTAGTAGTAGTAGGAGTAGTAGAATATACATAACGCCTCATTGCATCACAAACATAACATTTTCTTTGAAAATGCATTTGCACGTTCCAGTACCACACACACGTCCCGATGACATTCTGTCTTTTAAAACGGATAATCCCAGATCACCTTGTTTTTTTGATCAGAAAAGAGATAGGAGTTGATATTTAACTACATCAACCACGTGGCCTACGAGGGACGTTAGCTCCGAGTGGTGAATCGCCTGTTTATCGGTGAGATTTAAAACCCCCCTAAGTCTTATAAAAGAGGATTCACACTTTTCGTAGACCAAATGTGACACCTACACTTTTCACACAGATTCTGCTTCTATCAGCACCTCAAGGGTATTGCCCTCCTGGTACGTGGTCCCTTGATGCACATTGCTGATAGAGCAAACTAAATACCTTTTTAATATAAACCTTTTTCTGAAAGCAAGAAGTTAACCAATTCATTACCTTTCCTCTGTGTTGCCTCCTCCCAGATCTACCTTATCTCCTTCCCCGCAGTATCTCCTTCCCCGACCGCAAGGAACCTCGGCGTGGTCCTGGACGACCAATTGTGCTGCTCTGCCAACATCACTGCAGTAGCCCCATCCTGCAGATTTGTTCTCTACAACATCCACAGGATCTGGCCCTTTCTCACGAGGGAAGCGGCGCAGCTCCTGTTCCAGGCACTCGTCATCTCCCGCCTGGACTACTGCGACTCGCTGCCGTCTGGACTTCCTGCCTCCACTATCAAACCACTACAGCGCATCCAGAATGCCGCAGCGCGTCTCGCGTTCAACCAAACTTCTACCAAAGTTCTCCCATGTGACCTCCACTGGCTCCCTGTAGCAGCTCGCATCAAATTCAAGACAATGATGCTGGCCTACAAGGCTGTCAATGGAACAGCCCCCACCTGCCTCCAAGCAATGGTCAAACCCCGTGCCACGGCTCCAGCGCTCCGCTCAGCTACCTCAGCCGGCCGGCCGGTACCGCCATCGCTAAGAGGACGCAATGGTCACTCAGCTAAGTCACAGCTCTTCTCTGTTCTGGCGCCGCAGTGGTGGAACAAGCTCCCTGCCGCGGTCAGGACAGCAGAGTCACTTACTAGCTTCCACAAAAGGTTCAAGACACACTTGTTCAGAGTTCACCTTGACCCTGCATAGCCTCCTACTACCACCCCCCCAAAAAAGAAAAAGCACTTTGTCCTGCACTTGAATAGCGCTCAACTTCGTATGTTGTTCGTCTTGGCACTTAATTCGTACTTGGCATCGTATGTTTGTACGTCTTGGCACTTAAATAGCACTTAGCAAAACTTGTTATATTGAGATCTCTCTCTGAAAACTTGCTCTATGGCCATCCTTACTGTACCCACAGGGATGTTGTTGTTGCACTTTCTTCTGTCACGACCCGGGTCAGAGGCCATGACATGACACAAATGTACTTACTGTAAGTCGCTTTGGATAAAATGCCCTAAATGTAAATGTAAATGTACCTTTGTCTGCCGGGTGACACAAATCTTAAGATTTTGCATCTGCTCTAAGCTGCGCCCCAGAGACACAGAGAGCATCGGCAACAACTGCAGGCATCTTTCACACTATATCTCTAATGCGGACAGATAGAGATAAGGATGAAAAGCGGTGAAGTTCCCCGTTTGTTAAACTAAACCCTTATATATAACATGATGTCATCTCTGGTGATGAATGGGAATGTCATTAAATTCTGTTAACTGCTGTTGCATTTTCTTTTATCAGTAATAAATGCAGTAATCAGTAATAAATGCACTCCCTAAACCAATTCGGGGAGTCAGGTTAATCTAAAAAACAAAAGCGTATCTTACTTTTCTATCTAATGAATCTGAGGAGGAATGCAAATCTATCACAAATGACGGTGCATTTAAAGTGAAAGTTAGCTCTCACCTAGCGGCTTGCAGCCACAGGAAAGGTGACGGTGATACCATTGTATCTGGTTTGAATTCAAAAACACCACACTTGCTCGAGAGAAACACTACACCTGACTTTAGAAATAAATGGACACAGTACACAAGTGTGTCCTCACCCACTCTAAAGACATAAACCATAGACTGGAATACATGACCAATCATACCATCTATAAGCTATATTCTCTGGAAAAAAAGGGCAAAAAAGCTATTGAGATGGAAAGTTATTTTTTAGATTTCACAGTTAACGGACATATCTGCCTTTTCCAGACGCTTCCTCATTCGTTCAAAACACCCTGTTGGGTTCTCATGTCCAGATAACGATAACCTAAGCCGAAGGGCGCTGGGACCCGGGACACCGAAACCCGAAATGTGTCTTCTACTACTTTTTTTTCTTCAATAAAGGTGGAAACTCTGGTGGAAAACCGCCCGTTTACACCGGCGCCGCTCCTTTGATGTCGCTGCCGTTCTCCCCCCCATCCGTCTGGGAAACTTTCAGGGCCTTTCATCTGATCACAGACGGGCAAGCGTGTACAAAGCGAGGCGCGAGGCGTGCTGCCCCATGATACAGGTGTCCCGCCGTCGTTTGATGTAGCGCCCGGCGGTGGGTTCACTCGTGTGAAGGTTTCCTGGTGTTGAAGCCATTGTGGCTCCTCCTCTTCTTCCTCTTCTTCCTCCTCTACTGGCCTCAGGGGGCAGACGGACAGACGGACGGATGAACCTACCAGGTGCTGGAGGAAAATACACAACAAAACATCCCCCCCGACACCCGTGGACCGATGGTGAGGGACAGAAGGAGAAGCATCGCCCCACCGCTGGTTTATCATAACCTCGACCCTCCCCGGCCCCCCAGTGATGAGGGGGGAGAAGGTTTCAGACCCTCTGTCTGGACGTCCTCAGCTCATTACACAGGTTAATGAGGATCAAGTTGCTTTTTGGGTTTGTTCTGCATTCTTTATCGCCTTTTTTAACTTTATAACAGATGTCATGTTGTGCACTGCATGCATACACACACACACACACACACAAGCCACAGAGATTCAAATTGCTCACCTTTGGTTTGACGAAATATTAGTTGGCACTTAGAAGTGGCATTAGTGTGGGCAGGATAGTGTAGCAATGGCTAGTGGGTGTTATCTCCCAGCCAAAAGGTTCTGGGTTTGATCCCCAATGTATGCATCCGACCTGTAGGCGGACCTTGAGCAAGATGACCTAACCCCTACCTGCTCCTTAATGACATGGGTCTCAACTAAGTAAGTCGCTTTGATTAGCATCTGCTAAAGAACTTAATAGGATTATATAGCATCGCTTTCCCATGGAAAGATCGTCATGACAAGGCCCTTAAACATCCTTAATGTATCCCTTAAAAGATACACAAATACACACACAGACCCACCCACCCAAGCACCAATAGATCCATCCATCTCCAAAATGGCTCCTGTAGGGTAGCCGAGCTAATAACAGCTAAATGTAGTAAGCGAGGCATGAGTCACGCTCTGATCCCTATCCTGGCCCCACCGCCGCCACTTCTCCTGGCTTGTGTTGTTGTCGCCGGGCGGTTTGTGTTTTAGCTACAACACATTGATCTGACAGTTCAAACCACTAGTTCCCACTGACTGGATCAGATTACCGATCACTCCCCGGCTCCAGCTAAGCCTCCGCTCGGAGTCCCCAATACAGGTTTTTAAATGACATGAGATAAGAAGAAAAGAGCTTAAGTATTTGCTTAAATACTTCCGCGGCACAGGAAGTCAGAAGATTTGTTGCCATGGAGAACCGCGGAGTAGGCGGAGCCAGAAGACGAATCAAAGTGCCGGACCGGACGGCGTCGTAGTTAATTTATCCAAAAGCAACTTAACCTGCAGATCCATTTCATTAAAGTACCAGTGAACCCAAAATGGTGTTTTTAGTGTTAGTTTGTCTTCTATGAACATAGTATAGTATAGATATTCTATATTATAGTATAGATATTCTATATTATAGTATAGATATTCTATGCTATTGTATCACTATTACTAAAATAATAGCGCAATGCAAGGATTGATGAAGTAAGTCAATAAATAGGGACATGCAGTATAGTAAGAGGGACATATGTGGATGGACTTAGAATTACAGGGGGGATGGAGAGAGAGACAGAGAGAGAGAGATAAAAAGAGAAGAAGAGGGGGGATGAGAGAAAGAGCGAGAGAGGGGAGTGTGAGAGAACGATAGAGAGAGAGAGGGAGGGAGGGTTGTACAGAGAGTAAACATGGAATCGCTCATGCTCTGACCCGTAGGTTGAGACAGTCATGAGCAAGAGGCTGTGTTTACCCTACAAAGAGAGAGAGAGAGAGAGAGAGAGAGAGAACTCCTCTCTCGCCCTGCCAAGGCACACAGGGGAGGGAGTCAATCAGGAAGTGGCGATTTGCAGTAAGGATGTCAAGTTGGTGTATGTGTGTGTGGGTGTGTGTGTCAGGGCAGAAGACGGGTATCCGAGGAGTATGACGTATGTATTGGTCACACACAACCTCAAGTGACTCGACGGTTATGATATTTGCCACGAACAGACCCTTCCGATGTTAGCGGTTTAACGCAGATTTTAAACATAATGGAAATACGTTACAGCAACCAGACGAATGAAGACGCCACCTCATGGTGGATTTGAACCTTTGTGCAGCCGCAGTGAAATGTAGAAATGATCTGGGATAATAATAAACAACACAAGATAATTGTACTTGACCGCAGCCATGCCAGGATACAAGCCTTTCCTTTTCTAACACATGGGGTGAGTGCAGTGTGTATAGGATTTCACCCACGCTCTGAGAGTCAAGCCATTCGATCCCTCGTCTGTCTGGATTTTCCTCTGGTTTCCGGCGAAGGCCCACAGAGCGACGGCCTCTTATGTCACACGTCTGTTTATTTTGGTTTTACCCCGGCTCCTCTCTCTCCTCTGTAGCCATCCGACCTCACTCCTCTCTCCCGTGACCCACGGTCAGTTCTCAGGTTACGGCACTATCTAGTGGTGGTGAGGAGGTACTGCGGCGGCCCCTCCCAATCCTTTTCATTCATTTCCTTTCTGATAAATGGAAATTGTGATTTATCACAATGGAAACGCCTTTAATGTAGTAGGAATGATTAAGGTGGCAGAGAATGTCCCCTCTCTAAGCCTCACGTTAACGTCACAATTCAATCTACAAAGTCATACAGTGATATTCCTTAAGACTATAAGTGCTCCTGAAAAAACAACTAGGGTTGTAGAATAGTGTACTAGGGTGACTCCCAGCCAAAAGGTACTGGGTTCGATCCCAAATATCTGCAGTCCGCTACCTGTAGACATCCTCCTAACCCCTTCCTGCTCCTTAATGACGAGTATCTGAATCACTTTGGAGAAACGCAGCTACTAAATGACTAAATAGCGTAACGAAACACAATGACCCCACACGTCATGAGATGACTGACCGTCGGGATAACGGCCAGTCTGTCTCTTTCCTCAGGGGCCCCTAGGGGCCTCTTAAGGGGGGTAGGTCACACAGAGTAGAGTATGATGGTAGAGAGTTAATTAAGTCATCTGAAAATCAATCATCTGGGCCCCTCAGGGGTAGCGAAGGGGCCCCAGGGGTGATGAGTAGATCAGGAGTGTGTGAGATGAGGACACTGTCACGTCTCTCACTACTACTTTCTCTCACTGTTACCGTCTCCCGAAAAGCACTTTTATGGAGAGAAATGAATGTGGTGTGTGTATGTGTGTGTGCGTTTCAGTGGATAGGTTGTATTATTGCCATGTAATGATGTATAAATATGGTAATTCAATTAAAACAAAACCACAGTTGTACAAATAATATTGTATATCATGGTTATATTATTCACAGAAACAGCAGTAATGTAAAAATAACAACCCACAGCTTTCAACATGCAGCAGACTAAAACTAGATTAATACTGTAATATAAAATAGATTAAAGGTTAAGTAAACCCCCAAATCAAAACCCTTTTTTCAGTTCTGTTCCCATTCTGTTTGGGTCCCATTCTGTTTGGGTCTATTTCTGTAATTTGTTTCTAAAATATGAGGGGTCTGTTACTTCTGGCTAAAAACGCTTTTCCAGAGCAGTAGTTTGCTATTGGCTGCGCACCCTAGTTTGAGTGTGTGTCACACACACACATGTTCTCACAACATTTGACAAAGCCCCTTGCACCTGTGAAACCTGTGTGGAATGTGCCCGTTTTTTCTAATACTGTCACAACTTTTTTTTTGCCTCAGACTGCAGTTTTTCTTACCTCCTGGGTGGAGGAGATAAGACAAACAACGGGGGGTTTACTCACCCTTTCATAAAGGTTTGCACTTCTACCTGAGCCACTGCCAAACTGGACTGCAGTAAAAGCCGATATCTACAAAAACCTTTCTCACTGCAACAACCGATATGATCTCTACACGTAGCCATTTGTAATTGTGAACCTAATCACCACATTTCTAAACTGTTACCATCCTTAACTTAACCGCCTCCAACTCAAATCCAACCCTGAACGCAGCCGTGTTCCTAACCGCACACACGAGCCAAACCAATATGCTACTGGCCAGATGTTCAGCAGGCAGCTGCACGCATGCAGCCGTATACGATTGGCAACGTACGCCAGGGGCCGTTCGCAGGCCCATCGAGCGCTTCTAAGGGGCTGCAGCTGCAGCTCGTCGGACGGGGGGGGGACGAGGGGGCCACGAGGCCCCCAGAGAGAGAGACAGGCGACCGGGAAATGGAAACGGGAGAGATGGAAGTGAGAGGGATGGAAGTGTGGACCAGGGACCGCTTCGCCATGACGCCATTAATGGGCTTCAAAGGTTTCACTTTAGCCAGACCTCAGCTAGACTCAAACAGAGGCTCCATGTTCACACCTGTGGTCTCTCTCGCTCTCATTCATTTAAATAAATCAAACTCAACCAAACAAACCGGTCATTTCATTGGCTAGTTTTTGTCAAGGCTCAGTCAGCTTTGAAGTTCAGGTGCTCGGGAATGATACAAAGTTAAGTGAACGCTTTCCCATTTCTTCCTACGCTGCTAACACTCTTCTCAGTTCAAGTTCAAGTTCTTGAAGTTTGATCCCAATTTCATTCCCCTGCCTACCTGTAAGCATTCATGCGCAGATGCCTTACTGCTCCCAAATCATTTCTATTCAGCGCGAATCACTTTGGATAAAAATGTCTCTCAAAAAGCGTGTCATCTGGGTAGATTCATAAAACGTCTGGGGCTCCATCTTCTACTCATATGAAGGGGGACACTGAAGTGAACCACATGGTAAGATTACAACAATATTACTCCCGACGTCCACCACAAAGCATCTAGTCCACCTTGACCCCGCATAGCCTCCTCTAAAATAAAAAAAACACCTTTGCACTTATGCTCTGCACTTAATCATTGTATGTTGTACGTCTTGGCACTTAATAGCACGTAATAGCACTTGGCACTTTGTAAAACTCGCTCTATTGTGTGACCTTTGAAAACTTGTTCTATGGACATCCTTACTGTACCGACAGGGATATTGTTGTGGCACTTTCTTCTGACAAATGTACTTACTGTAAGTCGCTTTGGATAAAAGCGTCTGCTAAATGCCCTAAATGTAAATGAAATGTAAATGTATATAGGTAAATCTATATGTATATCTATACGTCTTCCTCTGGTTTCTTCTCATCGTCATCACATGTTGTTGTCTGTCAGAGGTGTGTTGTGAGTAACTGTGCTTTGGCAAGGACTCATGGGAGATTACCTGACCCAGAATGCACGCTGACAGCTGGGTGTGTGTGTGTGTGTGTGTGTGTGTGTGTGCGCGCGTGTTAATGCACAATAACACAGGCGTTAGCATAGCTCACCCTGATACAGACACCACCACCTCCACCACCACCCCTGCAGAGAAGGGCTCCACATGAGTAAACATTCCCCTGGTGGAGGAGTCATACTCTGGGGCCAGGGTGGTGGTGGTGGTGGTGGAGGAGGAGTCACTCTGGGGCCGGGGCGGTGGTGGAGGAGTCACTC
>OMKN01081476.1:0-11709 GCA_900302345.1 Melanonus zugmayeri
CAAAAGTGAAGAAAATTAAAACTACCCTTTTTTTGTGAGATGTGAGATTTTGGTATTGGACGCATTATCCACCCCCCCCACCCTCCATTGTAAGGGCAGGCTCCACATCTTAAAGGCTAATTTAAAATATACCAGAACTTAAATTGAAAAAGGTTAAGGAGCGATCACATTATTGAAAGAGAGGGCCATAGGAGAAAGTTATGCGGCTGTAACAGTCTTCTGTTGCCCTTTAGTAATCCCCCGGGAAGCGGCTGATCCAGGAAAAACACTATGGAGCTTTGATTTACACCGTCTGTACTGTATTTTCCCCTTCAGTAATGGTCTCCCGGTCCTCATGTCCTCATAGGCTGCCATTGAACATATGACCCGTTCAGACAGGGAGAGGTTATTGAATTCACCCGCGCTACACACTCCACTATGGATAATGCAGCGAAGCCACTGTGTCTTGTTTGAGGGCAATTTTGTGGAATCTCATTATCTTGTGTTCTGAAATAAGGATCAATGGGGATTTATCCCTTGTTTTATTCATAGGGATATACTGTGGAAGTACACCGGTTGTCCAATTTCTGGACTTATTAATCTTTGTGTCTGTTTTTAAATTGGTCTCGCTGTACTTTTCACCTACAGCTCGGCTGCTATTTTAATTCTCTATAGACCTATAGCTGCACACACTGTCTTGTGGTCTTCTTTCTTTCGCAAACCAATCACAGTCATTCTAATCAAATTGTGGTGTTCACCGCTAATCAACGAAAACAACAAGCTAGTGTTTGTCGTTAGCCGACGCGCGCAGGATATATGCGGTTTTGATCTCCAAAGGTCAGGAGATACGAGGGGCCAAAGCCCCAAGGAGTTTTCTTCGTTCTTTGTCTTTAAGGGACCGGCTGAATTTAATACACATCCATCACTTCTCATCACCTAATTAGTCCACAGAGTGGCAGGCTGGTCAACACGGGAGGAAAGCGGAATTATTGATCAAGTAAAGGATGGTATCTATCATTTCCTGCCTCGGCCATTGACAACATCTTGCCATTTGAGAACAGACACCAGCGTGACACAGCCTTTTCACCGAGCTACTGGGAACAGGCTCCTTCCTTTCTTGGTGGATAACTTATATATGTAGGACCTCTATAAGCTACAATGTATGTTTAACATATTGAGGGAATAATCACAAAACGCTTGTTAAGTAGCATTGGGATTAAAGACGAACCGAACCGGGTTAGAAATATAAATTAAATGGTCAAGTGAATTACATATATTATGGTAATTTCCATGCCTGCCACTGCTACCATCCTATGGATAATTGGGGATAATGAATTATGTATTTCACTAGTTCTAGTTCTAGTTTTCTATCACCCTATACGCTGACACTTGACAGTCAGTTTTTTTGGATGTGGACGTGGCCTTTAACACATCAATCATATTGTAAATCACCTAAAGTCAACAAAGACTTGTGTTTCTTTATTCTACAATACAGCTGCACTTCCATTGTCTTGTTTTTGACAGCTGTGACGTCCCATCAGCTCCACTCGTACATATATATCCTCACTTATAATAATGGCACACGTTTCAGTATCAATTTGTTTTATGAAATTGTAACATTGAGTACTTTATCAATGTGTCAATAGTACACTCATGTATTGTGGCTTCATCTAGCGTGTATCCTACACAATGTGACTGTAGGCTTACTTAGATGAGGCATATGCCTGAATAGGAACATTCAAACCCTTTGAATTACACTAAATCAAAAGTCTATTATGAGTGAAATGGATGTTTTTCTGTAGGTCTGTGTGCGGTGTTAGCAGAATGTTTGATTAGGATGATTAATTACTGAACACTCAAGAGTCAAGCCGTTTATAGTTCTAATTAAATTAATTTGATTTAATGATGATTCTGGCCCATTCAGCAACTTATTCAACTGAAGAGGCACCTTAATGGGAAAAAGGCTACAAATTTTGCAACACTATTTTTTAAGTTTTAACTTGATATACTTCAAATACTCATCATAACGCGTCCATATTTGATATTGATATCAAACATAATTCAATCCTGAAGTACATTTTTGCCAACATTTTGCCATGACACCAAAACACCATTTGCTAATGTTTTATTTAGGTTGTTTTGCTGCAGTTTTTCTGTCAGCATCCATACGTCTCATAAAAAACGCTTGTAGTCTTTCATTAATAAACCAGGTGAGGCTTTATTATAGTATAACAATTGTACACGTGAGCCAGTTCAATAGCCACATATTTGTTCTTGTGGTTGAGAGATCATTTTTCTGTTTTACTTTTCAATATTTGCACCAAAACAGTGTTTTACTGTATTGTGTAACCGTTTTGTACTATTTCAGTGATGAGGACCTCAGCACATAGGTGAGCCAAATGAAGACACAGAGCGATCAGGTGTTGTATCTTCAGACAAACAAACACCGGGGTAAGAATGTATAAATTGTGAGGAAACTCGCCGGCTCTAGAGCTGATGAAGGCACGTTTGCTCACTTTTAAAAAAAACTTTTAATTTTCCTTCTCAATTCACTAAGCAGAACAAAGGATTAATCCTCCTTCCCCTGTGATCCCTTTCTGCAATTTGCCAGCATTGAGTGATCGTGCCAGACTGCTAGACTTGTACAGGTCTTGTAAATCAATTTGCATTAGTGGTGTTCAGGACCGAATTACTTAAAACTCAACTCAACTTTATTTATACAGCACCTTTCATACAAACATGAGCCAAAATTTTGCTTCACATAGCAAAATGAAAGAATAAATTAAAGAAAATAAAACAATACAAAATAAATACAATTTTGCAAGACTAAATAGTACAACAATAAAATGTTACACAGTCTTTCATTTCCTTTTTAAAATACAGAGAGCTTTCCATTGTAATATCCGGAGGCAGTGAGCTCCACATTAAATACAAGCAGAAGCCACTCTCATGGTACGTTTATGGACACATGAGGAACATATGGACACATGAGGACCTTAGTGATCTGGCTGGAACATAAAATGAATGAAAATCTCTGATGTAGGGAGGAGCAAGGTCATTTCAATCTTTCTAAACAAAAATAACTTTAAAATCAATTCTAAAAGAAACAGGCAGTGTCTTAAACACTGGGGTAATGTGATCTAATTTATTTGTTTTATTTAAGACTCTGGCTGCAGCGTTCTGAACTAGCTGTACTTTTCTTATCGACTTTTTAGATCATCCAGTAAAAAGGGAATTACAATGATCTAAGTGAGTATTTCGGCATCTTTCTTTGAAAGCATCAATCACAAACTGCCTACGCCCTCTCTAGGTTGAACAACAGGCGGGATGTGAGACCTGGGTGAGATTGGCACACAGACAGGTTGGTCGGTGGAGGATCTATTGTTTGGGGTCATTTGGGAAACAGAGATGTATCATCAGCATAAAAATGGTAATCGACATGGTGATGGTTAATAATATTTCCAAGTGGGAGCATATATAATGAAAACTAAATTGGGCCAAGAATGCTTCCTTGAGGAATACCATATTCAATACCATGAGTCTCTGATGCATAAGCACCCAGGCTGACAAAACACTGTCTATCAGTTAAATATGACTGAAACCGAGCTAATACATGGTCAGAGATCTCTGGCCGTGTATTAGCTTTATTAGCAGACTTGAGAAATGGGTGGGTCTCTAGAGACCCACCCATTTCTCAAGGGTGTCAATTAAAATATGCTGGTCAATTGTATCGAATGCTGCTCTGAGGTCTAAGAGAAAAAGGACAGCGACATTGTTTGCATCCACAATAATTCTCAGGTCATTTACAACTTTCAGTAGGGTCTCTGTGCTGTGGTTTGCTCGAAAACCAGATTGGAGCTTTTCTAAAATGTCGTATGGTTAGATTAGGAGAGGTTTTACCATTGAAGTCTTGGAAGCTGTGGGGAAGATGTCTGAAGTAAGAGAGGGCTTTATTATACTTGTTGTAACTCAAACAAACAAAAGAAAACCCTAACACAGTTTAGACACTGTTTAAACACACAGATACTGCTGCCATATGCAAAGTAGTCAGTTTATTCATATTGATAACCGCGGTTTTCATTGCTGTAATGTTTGTCAATCACCTATACGTACTATTTGAGTAATGTCATGACAGAATTTAGCTTTTAGAAATACTTTTCAGGGTGACAGCGAGCTATGCTGGCAGCCCATACTAAGGCTTCATCCATTTCAATGAGAGAAAGTAAAGTAGGAGACAGGAGGTGATTTATCAGTTCATGCAGGGCATTTCATTACACCTTGCTATTGTACAGGATACGCAGCTGTCAAAAATGAGATGATTTCCATACCGTTCTGTGGTTTTCAAATAAGCTAAAAGAGGGCAGAAGGAGCAAGGAAAACAAAATATCATAAAAAATAGATATCCATTTTGTCTT
Source organism: Melanonus zugmayeri (assembly GCA_900302345.1). Classification (NCBI taxonomy): domain Eukaryota; kingdom Metazoa; phylum Chordata; class Actinopteri; order Gadiformes; family Melanonidae; genus Melanonus; species Melanonus zugmayeri. Next base: position 4,395 of record OMKN01081476.1, read on the forward strand.
CAATCTGTCAAAATGGAACATTTTATTTGTCTTGTCTTGCAGTAGCTTAGGAGTGGAAACAAAGCTTGGCATGGTGATACAGATCCCAACGTGACTGTACTATACGTTGCATCAATGAAGACAGGGAAGCGAGTTCTATTCGGGCTGAAGGGTGAATAAAATAATGTGTTTTAGTATGCTTGGCTGCCAACCTGCACAACCGCACAACAAATGGTGGTAAATTCTGGCATGTACTGCTGTGCAGGTCGTACGACAGACACTTTAATGTTAGTGGAGATGCAGTAGTATATCTCGGTGTTAACTGTTTCATCTAAAATTTAACTGATCTTAATTCACACCACTGGGTCACACCCATCTGTTGCAAAAAAAGGTGCCAGGTTTGCATTTCTCATTTATATGAAGATGAATGCACTGCATGTAGCATAGTCACTTTATCTCCATTTCATTAACATTTGCAAAGATCAAAATACACAATACACACAAGAGTGTGATTCTTACCAGTATTATGAAACCTTTAAGAGGTTTGTCTTAACCCTTTCACATAATCTCCCCAAACCTCATTCTTCAATCACATTTCTCACTGAAAACATGTCTAAATTATGCACACTGCAAATGTATAATAAACAACGCTCAGGATCACAGTAATGAAGCACAAGCAAAATCTAGATTTCTTGCAAACTCAAAGCTTAAATGAAACAATCAATGAAACAATACATTACTTAGTAATCATCCATTGACCTTGAACAAACTCTAATCCCTGGCAACTTATCCCAACAAAAACGCAGTTAAAGTTGATGCATTTTACTACTCCTCTCATTCTTGGCAGTTGGAGGCAATCTGTGCTGTAGAGGAAACCCACTAAACTAATTATCTCTAAAATACTGCAATCAGGCAATTCTGGAGAAGACTTCAATATGGATGTTTGAAGAGATGTGCTTAAAGCCAATCTCAAGTGAAACTGTAAGTGTAGTTTGCAACACTGCTTCAGAGCTCACATAAGACGACACGGAAAATAGATTTTCATTCTGTGAAATAAACCTTCCCTTTTCTACACTCTGGCAGGATAGTGTCGGTCCCAGCTGGAAGGTACTGGGTTCGATCCCCAATGACCCCCCCAATGCTAAACCTATAGGCATACATGAGCCTGACCCTTGACCTGTATCTGAATTCACTGTCAGTCGCTTTGGATAAAAGCATCGGTTAAATAACAACACCAACTTTAGTGTGGCGGTTATCTATATTTATTTGTTTGTCCATCCTGCCAGCTACCTTTCCCAGAGCATCCAGAGCGCAGCGAGCAAACCTTGTGACAGAAGTGTCCCGTCTGTGTGCGCAGGTTCCTGACTTCTCGTGGTGTTTTCAAGCCTTTTCAAACACCCATGGCTGTTCAGAGAGCACTCTGGTCCTTGGAGTGACCATTTTTCCCAAACGTACCTCTTTCAACAGGCTCTCGTAGGGAGCTCTTTGCAGGGTTCCCCACTCACACCCACAGCACCCTTTTGTAGCGCCTGCGTTTGCATTGACATACTTTGGTCCCGATATTCCTCCTCCCACACGTATTGTTTGTTTTGTGGTTTGCGTATGTGGTTTTTTTCTTCTCCTCTTGCCAAGCCAGTTCTCAATTTAATTATGTAAGATAAATGTGGTGTAAAATATGTGGCAAATTTGCCGTGAAAGTGTTGGTCCGGCAATCAAAGGCAGGGGGATAACTTCGGTTGGAGGGAATTTTGACACGGACAAAAACAGTATTATTATTTAATCTACTCATCAAACAAGGTTTTCATTCTAAATTTATAGGCTACTCCTTACAAATAAATAAGTCAGAAAATGGTTCTATCGTAATACAGTCACAAAAGAAGACTAAAAGTGTTAGAATATGAGATAAGGTTTTCAATTGTGGAAAAAAAACCCTCAGCAATAATCTAATAATTACATATTTGTTTTACTTCACTGGCATCCTAACAACCACTCAATTGAAAGGTCACAGTATGACATAAAGCAAGCATAATAACTTATTATTAACAATGACCACGATCAGCATGACCTGAAAGGCAGGTCATGCTGAATGTGGTCATAGATTTGTCATAGATGTAACCATTTATTGCATGAAATGGTGATACACTTTAGTTTGGCAGTATGGCTCTACGCTTTTAGGGTGCTCCCTGCTGTAGGATTTAAAGCATGACATACATACTGTATGTCAGATACAGCGTATCAACATTTGACAACAGTTAGCACTATACAATCCCCCCATGGGGTACCATGGGGGGATTGTGTCAGCCTTTATGCTCCCCTTCCGTGAGCTGTCTTCCCTTCGTCCAAAAGCACTGTTTTCAGTGGGCGGGATGTAAATGAGGCGCTGCTCTGATTGGCCACTGGGAGAGGGGGGAGGTCCAGCAAGTAAGAAGCGCCCACGCCCCCAGGACTTGCTGCTGGAGGCTTTTGTAGCGAGTCGGTGACACCGGTAAACAATGGCTGAACCTCAACATCATTTGATCCAACCTTACGTGTTTGAGCCAGAGTCTGACCCTGAAAACGATAACGAAGACAACGAACAACCGCAACAACCAAGACGAGTCGATATGGACGTTGCTCAATGGTAAATTAAAAAATAATAATGAATCGTTTGTTGCTGTGTTATTTCTTACAACAGACGTGTGCACTCATGCCATGTCCTACTGAATGCGATGCGAGCGTCACCCTTTTTTGCTCGGCGGTACGAAAGCTTGCACATGGGCTGTGTTGTAGCTTGTGAACTGCGAGCATTTTCATTTAAGTGCATTGCTGCAAGGTACGACCTGAAAACATAAATATATTAATTATACTTGAATCCAATTGTATACAAGGATCTGCCTCTCTGTTATTTATGTAGGCTAAACTATGGAAATATATGAAAAATGTTAGCATTTAGGACATGAATAGACTTCAGTGTCATACATTAATTTATGAAATCCTTCCTATTTGGTCAGGTGGTTTTCACAGTCAGGACGCAGTGCACTGTCAGACCTGCACAGCATGCTAAGAAATGCAATGGAAGTTTGTGAGCCAATCTCTCTTGCAGAGGTCCTCTGTGAAGCCTGGGATGGACTATGAAACAAAGAACAAATAATGTGTGGACCGAATAAACTGAATTACTGGGGTGGAGGATATTAATCGAGAAGACACAATAACATAACAGATTAATCACTGGCATGGCAGGAATTCATCCACAAGACAACACAACATGTAACGTTAGTTAGCCTATATGGTAGATAAGACACAACTTAGCAGCCAGCTACCAGGCGACATGTTGCTCCATAAAGCATGTTGCTGCTAATAGCCTGCTAACGTTAGCAGTCTTTTAGGACCGTACGGGTTCTGGTCCACGCTTACTACGGTCAACATGACATCACTGATCACGTTAGCAGGCCTTATGCCGCAACATGTTTGGGATAACCCATACAAACTAACGTTATACCATAAAGTGACATAAGACACAGTTGCGAGAGCCGCTGGGACACTAACATAACCATGCGTCTACGGCCTAGTAAATGAATCACACAATGCTAGGCCTAATGTTACACCGGGCTGTTTACCAACGGTGATAAGTTAGGCCTAGCGCAGTAACGCTATCTGATTACTCTGACTCTTCAATAAAACATTAAATATGTTGCCCGATAGGCTGCTTACGGGCTGCGGGTTTGACGTGGGGCCAATAAAGTGGGAATGGCTGTATCCTTCAGCACTGCTTCGTGGCAAATCCAGCTTTGTATTGTACCTGGTTGAGGAAGCAGGTGGTGGTGAAATGCGCCGAACAAACCAACAACTTCTGATTTATGCTCGTAGGAACTGGGGTAAAAATACATTTCAACCACTTGTTTTTTTTATTTAGAGTCTTTGGGCAAGTTGTGCAAAGAAACCTTTGCTTGCCGACAGCCAACAACAGCACGAGTCCTGCGAGACATCCTTCTGCTATGCTGCTAGCTGGGTGCTATAGCGCTACGCTGCTGGACGAGTGTGTTGCCTGGGGGGCGTGGCTGAAGGAAGCGGGGGGGCGGGCCTATGTAAATGAGTTGTTTGTGACATCACAAACTCAAACTTTATCATCATAGAGGCAAGGGAAATTCAGTTTTACACAGACTGGGACCGTTAAATATATATATATATTATGCACCGGAAATATCTTACATGTGACGTTGGTTTGAATTCTAATCTATGAAAGCAATGGAGCCAACGGAAAAATTATATAATTATATGAAAGAATGAATAATAATGAATCAAGCTGTTGAGAAAGCCATACTCCTGGTGCATGGCGATGCGTCTCAGACACAAGAACGCACAGTTATTGTATTTAGTGTTAGGCCTATATGAGAGATGTTAGCCTATTTCTTTGAGAGACATTTCATATATTTGGTAGACTTAGTATATTGTATATAATATATACAGACAGAACACAGTTATATTTCACATTGGTGCTATCATGACTGATTTCTGGCGAAGCTTGGATTGGATGGCGGTTCTGCCATCGCCTTCATGGGCGGGCATTTCATTTTGCATCTTTTTTATCTCATGCTGGTGGGGGCTGGCGGTTTTTTGTCCTTGTCCTTTTTTGCACACCTTGGGTGCATCCATGGGGTACATCTGATATCTCAAACCATTTTGTGGGTTACATACAATACAGAGCAGAACCAAAGCAGGTGGAGGCTGGGGTGGTGGTGGGTGAAATCCAGCTCAGTACACTTAACTTTGCAGAGAGTGTGTGTGTCTGTGTGTGTGTGTGTGTGTGTGTGTGAGAGAGATGGAAGGTCTTAAATTGACTGCCTATCAGTGTACGTGCGTTTGATTGGACCGTGTTAGCTGTCAGCTGATAGGCGGACTAGATTGTCCCGTCAGAACTAGCTATGCCCATGAATGCACAATTAATGTTGTGTTGTTGTTGTTTTTTCGGACGCCGTTTGGCCCATGCTGTGGAAAATGGGAGTAGGTCATTATAAAATGTACAAACACAAAAATATCAAAAATAAAAAAAAACCTTCGCCTTGGGCCTCTGTAATGATATTTTAGGAGATGAAGCAATTTCTTTTGGACGCTGTCACACAAAAGATGGCTGTGGCTTATTTTGATCCAGTGACTCACAGTGAAAAAGAGGATGATTACGGATGACTTTTAAAAACCCCATATTAAAACGTTGTTGAATGCCACAGGTGGGCTGGCAAACGTGGAAAACATTTTCACTTCATTTCACATTAAGAACCTTACCAGGTATTCTTACATGCATACAGGCCTATATTATATACTATTTTGTAATTTAGCAGACACTTTTATCCAAAGTGTCTTACAGTGAACATGTAATTAAGGAGCATGTAGGGAGACACCTTGTGCACGGATGCCTACGGGTAGCTATGGACAAGGGAATCAAACCCAGTACCTTTTGGCTGGGAGTCAAACACCTCAGCAACTACACTATCCTGCCTTACTTCAGCTTACAATGATATATTATATATTATATATTTGTGTATGGACAAACGACTGAATCTGCATATTTATTTTTAGCTTGAAACACTAATAGTTTATGTATTATTATATTATTATTTCATGATCTGAAGGATGCAACGTGCAACTCCACCGTGGGCCACCATTTCATTTGTAATCACACTGTTATCTGTTTTAATTGCAGCCTATCCCAGATCTCTTGTAGATTAACTTTAGTAACGCATCGCAGAAAACCAGTAGGGTGCAGGCATGAGCTTCGTGTGGGGAAAAATACAATCTTACAAAAATAATCTTTCACAGATTTTGCAATATATCATTGAGAAAAAATGTATGTATCCGTGATTCAAAACACATAATTGGTGATTGGTGCGTGTGCGTGCGTGTGCGTGTGTGTGCGTGTGTGTGAGAGAGAGACAGAGAGAGAGAGAGAGAGAGAGAGAGAGAGAGAGAGAGACAGAGATGACATGATGTTTGGTCATAATTCACTGTGTGGCATCTGACGTTTATTACAGCCCACTTGTGTATGGGGGGTTCAGGAGGAAGAGGAGGGTGCGCTCTTGAGTTGAGCTGGGGCTGTTATAGTGCTGCTTCTGTTCAGATGAGCTCACACGGTCGATGCGCACCAGATCTCCCAGTCTGAACACACTGAGTGAGTGTGAATGAATAGGACAGCGCGTTAAAAAGGGGCTGTGGACTTTTTATGACAGTTTATATATATATATATATATATATATATAAATATATATATATATATTTGGAGAGAGCACCGGATATTCACGACCACGCTTTTTGGAGATCCGATGGATTTCTTCTTGTCTCATTGAATCTGAATGCGCTCCCAGCATCCAGGGGCTCGGATCGAGCATCGAGGCTGTGCGCGTTTTCTTCTCCTCTCCTTCCTCTTCCTCTCCTCTGCGATGCCAGCACTTCTTCAGCCCCTCATCATCATCCTCACACTCCGTGCGGTTCACAACAACCGAGGAGGTCTCATTTGGAAGGACGCCAGCAGGACCCAACATTAAAGAATCTGCAAGTTCGGTCCAATAAATTGTGACATAGTCTGTCAGCCTTTTGGCAAAGAAATCGATCCCCCAAGGAAAGGCGCACGATATTCTTTGGGAATTTTAATTTTTTTTTCCTCTACTCCTTTGCTCATAAATATGCGATCCGGCGGGAGGTTGCTGCTGTGGTCCGGTTGCTTCACCGCTTCTCGGTCTCCGGTATAGCGGTGGTGGTGATTGTGTGACAGTATTATTGTTGTTGCTTGTCCATGCAAGACTCGGGGTGGAAACATGTCTGGCCACTTCTCTGAGAGGATCACTGCTATCAGAGATGGCATTTTGGTCCAGCAGCACTTCGGTTTTTACCTCTAAAGTGCCCCGGAAAATCTTATTCATGTTCACCCTGTCCCTGTCCGTCACCTACTTGTTCTACAGCTTGATGAGCTGCTACAGCTCGCTGCAGTTCCCCCTGCAAGAGACCTACGCGTACCAGGGCCGACTGCTGGGGACCGAGGAGGACACAACTTTTGCAGCGACGCTGAGGGAGAAACTTTACTCCGCTCCTCCGTTCCTCCAGCAGCAGGGCTTCACCGCCGGAGTGGATCTGACCTCCTCCTCCTCCTCCTCCTCGTCCTCCTCTACCTCCTCCTCCTCGTCCTCCTCCAACGACGACGACAACAACGAGAAAACGGCCGCAATCCCGGACGCGAAAGATGTCGAAACGGAACAAAGGAGGAGGACAGAGGAGGGGATTAGGACCGAGCCGACCGAGTCGTCCGCGTTCGCGTACCGACGCACCACCGGCGCCGCCGCCGTCGCCGCCGCGGAGAGAGAGCAGCAGC